>ML303355.1:0-128053 GCA_005239505.1 Nicotiana paniculata | reverse complement strand
TCTCAAAGGAGGAAATGTCTCCTTTGGAAATGGAAAGAAAGGTGAAATTATTGGGGTTGGTAAGGTAGGTAAGGATGACACACGATCCATTGAACATGTGTATCTAATAGATGGCTTGAAATATAGCCTGAACAGTGTGTCACAACTGTGTGACAGAAGTAACCTGGTTGCTTTTACTTCCACAAAATGTTTTGTGATTAACCTGCTTACTGACAAGATTGTTTTGCAGGGAAAAAGAATGAATAACATCTATGTCATAGACTTGTCCACACTGTCTTAAAATGAACTCACTTGCCTAAGTGTGTTGGACAGTGATCCCCTCCTGTGGCACAAAAGACTTGGTCACGCAAGTCTAAATCAGCTAAAAAAACTAGTCTCTAAAGATTTGGTGGTAGGGCTTCCTAACATTAATTTCAAGGAAGAAAAAGTTTGTGAGGCATGTGCAAGGGGTAACCATGTAAGATCTTCTTTCAAAAGTAAGAAAATGGTCAGTACCACCAGGACGTTGGAACTGGTTCATATGAACCTATGTGGTCCCATGAGAACTCTGGGCAGAGGTGGTTAGAAATATGTAATGGTGCTAGTTGATGACTATTGAAGGTTCACTTGGACCTTATTTCTGACATCTAAGGATGCAGCATTTGATATGTTCACCTCATTTGTTAAGAAAACTCAAAATCAGTTAGGAAATCAACTAGCATCAATAAGATCTGATCATGGTACTGAATTTGAGAATGCAAAGTTTGCTGAGTTCTGTGATGAACATGGTGTCAATCACAATTTTTCTGCCCCTAGAACCCCACATCAAAATGGGGTTGTTGAAAGAAAGAATAGAATTCTTTAAGATATGGAAAGAACCATGCTTCTTTCTAGAAAACTACCTCATAGCTTCTGGGCAGAAGCAATAAATATTGTATGCCATATAATAAATAGATGCATGACCAGGCCTCTGGTAGAGAAAACTCCTTATGAATTACTTAAAGGGAGAAAGCCCAACATATCCCACCTTAGGGCTTTCGGATGCAAGTGCTTTATGCACAATAATGGCAAGGATTCCCTAGGAAAATTTGATCCTAGAAGTGATGAGGGAGTATTCTTGGGATATTCATCACATAGAAATGGTTATGAAGTGTATAATAAAAGAACTATGTGTGTAGAAGAAAGTGTACATGTTGTCTTTGATGAAACTAACACTCTTGCTGAGAGACAGGAACCAGAAGATGAGGAGCTTGGACTGGTGAGAAGCAGTGAAAACATTGAAGCAAACATGGAAGATGGAATAGGTGATGGACCAGGTCCAACTACCCCAAGCAACACGACAGGGGGAACTCAACATGTGAACCTTGGCCCTAATCCTGTTCCACAACAACAGGACACCATGGAACTATCCAGAAGTGAACAGTTGGTTCTCAAACCACACAGATATCGGAGTTCTCACCCTCTTGAGAACATCATAACAGATCTAACATCTGGAATCAAAACAAGATCCTCCTTGAAAAATCTGTGTGCGTTTGATGCCTTTCTATCCTTGATTGAACCAAAGAACATTGGTGAAGCTCTACAGGATTCTGACTGGGTAAATGCCATTGCAAGAAGAGATGAATCGATTTGAAAGAAGTCAAGTGTGGCACTTGGTACCAAGAGCACTAGACATATCAGTGACTGGCACAAAGTGGGTCTTCAGGAATAAGCTTGATGAGGATGGAATTGTTACAAGAAACAAGGCTAGACTGGTTGTTCAAGGATACAGTCAAGAAGAGGGAATTGACTATGATGAAACCTTTTCCCATGTGGAAAGACTGGAGGCAATCAGAATTCTTATAGCATTTACTGCACGCATGGAATTCACTCTCCATCAAATGGATGTTAAGAGTTCCTTCCTCAATGGCTATCTGAAGGAAGATGTATTTTTCAGACAACCTCTAGGTTTTGAAAGCAAGGAGTCACCTGACCATGTATACAAACTTGACAAGGCTCTTTATGGTCTCAAACAAGCACCAAGAGCATGGTATGAGCGTCTATCAAAATTCGTACTAGAAAATGGATACAAACGAGGTAAAATTGACATCACCTTGTTCTTAAAGGAAAAAGGTAAAGAACTCCTGGTTGTGAAAATATATGTGGATGATATCATATTTGGGGCGACTTCTGAAAAATTGAGTAAGGAGTTTGCTATACTTATGGGGAGTGAGTTTGAGATTAGTATGATGGGTGAGCTAAACTTTTTCTTAGGCTTGCAAATGAAGAAAAAATTCAAAGGGAACGATGATCCATCAACAAAAGCATGTGAAAGAATTGCTCAAGAAATTTAAAATGGAAGACTCAAAGGAAATAGACACCCCCATAGCCACAGCTACAAAATTAGATGTGGATGAACCTGGTTCATCTATTGATCAGAAGCTATACAGAGGGATGATTGGGTCTCTATTATATCTCACTCCCAGCAGACCTGATATTGTGTTCAGTGTAGGACTGTGTGCTAGGTTTCAGGCAAATCCAAAGGAGTCCCACTTAATTGTAGTGAAGAGAATTTTGAGAAATCTGAAAGGCACCACTGATTTCTGCATTTGGTATCCTAAAGGTAGTAATTTGAACCTTGTAGGATATGCTGATGCTGATTATGCAGGTTTCTTGGTTGACAGGAAAATTACTTCAGGCATGTCTAACTTTTTAAGCTCCTACCTTATGTCTTGGGCTACTAAGAAACAAAATTCAGTAGCCTTGTCTACTGTTGAGGCTGAATATGTGGCTGCAACCTCATGTTGTGCTCAGTTGCCATGGATCAAGCAACAACTCATGTATTTTGGTATAGAGGTTGGATGCATTCCTATTTTCTGTGACAACACTAGTGCAATAAGTATGACGAAGAACCCGGTTCATCATAAAAGAACTAAGCACATAGATGTTAGACACCATTTCCTAAGGGATAACTATGAAAAATGAATGATCTCAATCGAATTTTGTGCTACTGACCAACAAATTGCAGATATTTTTACTAAAGCACTAAGTAAGGAGAATTTTGAGAGAAACCGTCTTGAATTAGGGATGATTGATATCACTTAATTGGAAAAAAAATATTTTGGCTAGAAACACTAACATAGATAATCGAACAAACTAATCATTGCTCAGCATCATGACTTTACTGTCATACTCTCTTGCCATGTATTAATATGATTCCCTGGTTGCTAATGATGTTTCTCTATCTTTGTAAATTGAGGCAAATTAAAGACTTTAACAAGATGAACCTGGTTCATCCCTGCTCGTTCATCTGAATGACAAGGTACGTGCTCATCTCCATACAATTATTTAATTAATTACAGTCATACATGAGCAGGATTCTATCTATATTTGCTTCATTTCAAATTCTTTATACTTATCCCTAAATGAACCCGTTCCAAGAAGTCTCATCGGTACTCAATTAGCCTAGAGGTAGGGAACTCTTAACTGTCTAATCAATGACACTCTTACGTCTATTAGCCTCCCACTTGAGTAAATGTTCTGCCCGTTGTATAATTAATAGCCACATCTTATAAAAGGGTCATCATTACCTCCCTTCTTAATAACATAATAGGGAGAACCAAGATCATTATTATTTTAACCAAAACTGATCATCTCTTTACTTCCAAAAATACATAACAATGTCTTTACCACCCCCTGCTTCATCTTCCTACGCAAACTTTGATCATGAGGAAGAAACTTCCAGTCCTAATTCTACTTCAGTTTATAGTTCACATTCACCAAACAGATCGTCATCTACCCAAACCCTCCAGTTCTTGAACCCACTCCTGAACCCACACCTAACCCTCCAGCCCCCAGGGCACGAAGAGTAAAAGTTTTGGCCGAAAAATCAGTTGCTTCTAGCTCTCGTGCAAAATTCTTGGAGGAAATTCTTAAAGCCAGCGAGGTTCATATGTTTGAATCTTCAAGTGAATACTTCAAATCCGCTAATGAGGATGAAGCATTAGGTTCATCCAGTTCTGAGCAAGGTAATCTTGAAGCTGAATCTGAAATTGCTACTACTAAAAACAAGTTTGTGTTGGTTGGGTCAGTTGTTGATGTAGAAGTTCTAGATAGACAAAGAAAACTGGGAAAAATCATGAGAGAGAGGGAGAAGGAGGTTTTGTAAGGGGGTCTGGGGAGGATGGTGCCACATTGGCTATTTGTGGCCCCACTCCTGTGATAAATGAAAAAGAAGTCACAGGTTTAGGGGGAAGTATTGTTGGGGAAGCAGCAGCAGGTTTAGAGAGCCTACAAAAATCAACAGATGAACCTGGTTCATCTGTCGAGGAGACTTTGGTTGAGATGTTGAGGAAGCTGGGGAACTCCTACAATCCCAAGAGGAAAAGAACTTTAAAATCAAAGAAAGCTACTACCCCAAATAAAAGAAAAGCTTCAATATCTGCTGATGTTTCTGCCACAAAGGTTCGTGCTACAAAAATTACTATTCGACAAGGATAAGAGAGTTAGAAAGGGCTATAAGAGAGAGAAAGAAAAAGAAAGCTTCCAAGAGAAAGGCAAAGTTAGGAGAGCCTATTGAGGCTGTTGATATTGATGATGAGATGATGGACCTGGTCCATCATGAGGAGCAGACGACTCTAGTTGTGGTTGAGACACCCAAGCTCAAGAAGGCTAAGGCTTCTTCAAAGAAGTCAGCTTCTGTGTCTGCCACACCCTCAAGCACAGCTAAAAGAACCAAGTCCAAGGCCAAGAAAGTGAAAATTGTTGAAGAAGGAAGTGAATGGAGTTGAGGAGAAGAGGAAATCTCTGGTGAGCAATCTGACAAACTCACTATGTTTGGCAAGCGTACTATTCTTATAGGAAAGCTGGTGAGAAATCTGGAAGAATCAGGAATGATCTTTTTGTTGAATGCACTAGATGTGCAGGGATGGAAGGACTTGGTCCTTCACTTGGAAGGAAGGCTGGCAAGGAATGAACTGGTGGAGTTTATGGAAAATGCAATCGTGAAGGATGGCAGGGTAACCTCCACAGTCAAGGGGATTCAGATTACATTTGATGCAAAGGAGTTAAGAGAGATTCTGAATATCCTTGCTGAGGGATATGACGATTACACTAGGAAAATATGGCCCCGTCTCGATGGAATGGCCTCAGCTATCAACATCACCATATTCTTTTGTGAAAATGAGAAGGAACTTGAGCCAAGGCAAGTGTTGGAAAGTGAAATGTAGCCCCAGAACAAGCTACTCTTCGAATTTGTGATTAAGTTTCTGCTGCCAAGACAAGAGCGTAGACACATCGCCAATTGCATGGACTTAACACTTATGGAGTGACTGTACAGGGGAAAGCATATTAACTGCCAGATTTCATCATCCAGCTCTTGGACAGAGTGGTCAATTGAACCAAAACACACGCTATTCCTTATGGATTTATTCTGACAACTGTGCTTGCCCACTTTGCGGTTCCTGTGAAGAAAGTTGAGATGGCTACTGCTAAGGATTATTTTGGGAAGAACACTTTGCTGACATGTGATTATATTTTCAATGTTCCTGAGGATGAACCTGGTTCATCTAGGAAGCAGCTAGTCAATAGAAAAGTCAGGTCATTGGTGCAGGAAGGACAGATAAAGGATGTGAAGATCCTTCGATTGAATTCTCGCCTTCATGAGGTTGAAGCTGAGAGGGATGCTCTCAGATTTGAACTAGCCAAGGAGAAGGATAAAAATGAAGGTGTTCTTCAACAAATGCTTTCTCTCCTTCAAGCAAAGACCCCAACCTCATCTGCCCCTTCCCAACCTTAGGAATTCCATAGCTACCAAAACCCCTCTTTGCCCAGTTGTTCTGTTTCTGTTTTTGTTATTTTTGCTCATGGTAGTGACTGCTTCAGTTTTTGTTTTATGGTTCTTGACTTGAGTACTAATCAATGAATTATGTTGTTTTTGTTATTGACTTGTCTCAGTTTCTTAGATAGCTTACATTTATTGGTTTCTTTTGATGATTAATCATGTTTGCATCTGCAGAGCAATTGCCTCAATGGCCATGAGTAATTGTTAACAACTCTGGTAAGTTTATCATTTTGCAACTTTTCGATGATGCCAAAAGGGGGAAGATATGTGCTTTTTAAAAATTTCAAAAGTTGTGATATTTTATAAGCTAATGAACCTGGTTTCTCCATGATAAATGCTTAAAATGATACAAAGTGTTTGAAGTTTATAAAGGGTTAAGCACAGATTTTGTCATCATCAAAAAGGGGGAATTTGTTGACCCAAGTCACTGCATGGTTTTCAAGATTGACAAATGCCTACCCCGTTGAACCAGGTCCATCAGGGCAAACATCTCGAACAAACCAATTCACACAAGAACCGCACATGCACAGGAGATAAATATGATATGTGAATTATCCATGAACTAAGAGGTTGTCTCTTAATGCGAAAAGGTTGCAAATTGATAAGAGGTTAGAATTCGAGTTTAGGAAGGACAGAAATAAAGGAAGGAAGTTGAGATAAACACAAACTCTTCCACCAAAGAAGAGTTGCATTAGAACTAAACAAGAACATCTTAACTTCTGGCGCTATATAATGTTGAAGTATCCCTACTGAAGAATCACAGACAGAATTGAAGCAAGAACTGAAGGAAAAATTACCAAAGAAATTTTGCAAGCAGAATGCCTGTGCGATACAAAGGCTACTGACCAGCTAGAAAAACCAGTTCCATCTGTTTGTCTTTTGAGTCTAGTTGGTTGTAGTAGGTGATTTAATATTGTATATTTCATCTTTATTAGAAGCAATTGTAATAGGTACACGTTGTTCAAGTTAGAGTTAACTTGAAGCTTGTCGAAATTAGCTAGAGGCTGGGTTGCTACAAAGGGATTAGAGTTAGTCCTTAGGTTTACAAAAGAGTCTATTTTGTAAATGATGTTTGACTCAGATTTGTCGTGAAGAGTTTGGGAAAATCTTACTGAGGAGTAGGCCGTGGTTTTTCACCTTTTGAGCAAGGTGTTTTCCACGTAAAAATCTCTGTGATTTTACTTTACTGCATTTATTATTCCGCACTAGTAGAAATTGGGATACCAAGAAGAACCAGGTTCTTCGATTGAGACAGCACTCGAAAATTGGACACCTCACAAATCACCCCCCCTCTTGTGTGGTATTGACGTATAAAACATCATGAGGAGATACTGACCCAGACTTCGGGGCAAGGCAGTACAACAGACTCAGCAGCCCAGTATTTCAATATCGGCTGTCCAACCGCCCAGAGGCGGAAGGCAGACTGGTAGGGGTCATCCTAGAGGTGGAGGCCAGGCAGGGGGAGTTTAGCCAGCTACTATTCAGTCTGGTGGAGGCCAGCCAGCCGGCGCTCCAGCCAGATTCTATGCTTTTCCGGCCAAAGAAAAGTGGCTCAGTGTAAAGAAAAGTGAAAATAGTAGTTTCATAAAAATATCAGCCACACGGGCACAGTGTCACACAGAGATAAAGCCTCTCGGGCAAGCCTCTCAGTCACCCGTGACTCTACTCTCATAAGTCAATGCTCACACTCAGCACTCTCACTCATCAGGTACCATATAACAATTGATGCGGCGTGCAGCCCGATCCAATACATATATATGTATATATATTGATGCGGCGTGCAACCCGGTCCATATAACATACGCTGCCGCGTGCAGCCCGATCCATATAATAGTCGAGTGAGCCCACTTGGGGTGTACATTCTCCTAGAGGGGCTTCTACAGCCCAAGCGCTATATTGTTGCGGCGTGCAACCCGATCCAATATATATATTGTTGCAGCGTGCAACCCGATCCATATATAATGTATATTGCTGCGGCATGCAGCCCGATCAAATACTATCTGCACATGCTCGGCTCTCGAGCTCACTTAGTTATCCTCACAAGCCACTCGGGAAACTCATCTCAAATCACGGGACTCAGCCCCAAAATACCTCTCAGAGTATCAAAACAGTGAAAATAACAAGTAGAAAACATGACTGAGTTCACAATTGTTCTATCAGGATAGTGTGAGAATAGTGTAAAAGTACCTCTGAGGGTCTAAACAGGTCGGCACAATGCCCCAAACATGGCTTACAACCCATAAACAAGTATAATTTCTAAAATACAGGATTTCGTCAGGTTTCAAATCGAATACGCGGCATAATAGTCACTACGGGACATACCAAGTCACAATCCATATCGGTGCAGGCCCACACGCTCGTCACCTAGCATGTATGTCACCTCATTTACCAAAACAACATAAAGTACAGGGGTTTCATACCCTCAGGTTTAGAGTTACAATCGTAACTTACCTCAAAACAGCCCAAAAGCTACTCCGCGTGCTCTTGCCTCTCAAATCAGCTCCCAAATGCTCCGAGTCTATCAGAATTAGGTTAATAACATCAAAATATGCTAGGCAGAGGAGCCCCAACCAAAAACTATAAAAAAAATTAGGCACAATTCCCGAAATTTGCCAAACCCGGACCCAAGCCCACGTCTCGGAATTCGATAAAATTTACACCACGAGAATCCTCATCCTCCCACGATTCTGTACATACCAAGAAAACTGAAATCGGAGTCCCGATGACCCCTCAAATTCCCATTTTAAAGTCCCTTGATCACAAGCCCTAATTACCCATCCCTAAATTCCTACCCATTGCATGATTAACAGTAGGAAAATCATCACAAACACAAGAGACGAGGTCCAAGTAACTTACCAATCGATAACTTCAATATCCTCTGAAAAACACTGCTCAAATCTCCAAACCCGTCCACAAATGGTGAAGAATGGGTGAAATTTCACGAAGGCACCCCTTTTATACTCTTTGGCTAGTGGTCCCGCACTTCCGGCCACTTATGCGCACCTGCGGACCCGCACCTGCGGTCCCAGGTGCGTATCTGCGCACTTGAATTAAGTCTGCATTTCCTGCACCACCGCAGGTGCGGCCTCCCATCCGCACCTGCGAACCCTTCACGAGCTGCCAAACTCCGCACCTGCGCATGGGCCTCGCACATGCGGCCATCCGGCCACACCAGTAAAATGGCACCAGCAGCAGCTTTGCTGCAAATTCACAAGTCCAAACCTCCGTTGACCATCCGAAATAAATCCCGAGCCCCTCAGGGCCCCAACCAAAAATACCAACAAGTACCATAACCTTATGTAAACTCAGTCGAGCCTTCGAAACACCAAAAACAACACAAACACACCAAAATCTCATCAAATTCAAGCTTATGAACTTTGAAATTTCTAATTTTCACCAAAGATGTCGAAACCTTCCAAAACACTTCCGATTGACTTGAAAATTTTGACACATATCCAAAATGACACTACGAACCTGCTCCAACTTCCAGAATTCCATTCCGACCCCGATAGCCTATTTTCCACTGCCGACCGGAGATCGCCGAAAACTAACTTTCGCTGATTCAAGCCTAATTCTACTCCGGACATCAAAACCACATTCCGAACACACTCCTAAGTCGCAAATCACCTAACGAAGCTATCCATAAGGCCAACTTAAGAGACTAAGTGTCTCCTTTCTCACCACAACCACTCCGAATCCGAACCAACCAACCCAACAAAACACACAAGAGCTGAACAACACAAAATGAAAGCAAACATAGGGAAAACGGGGCTAAACTCTCGGAACGACCGACCGGATCGTTACATTCTCCCCCACTTAAACATACGTTCGTCCTCGAACGTGCCAATACTTGTCCTCCAACACCATCAAACTGCGGCGTAGCCTACGATTGACATACTCGGGGGTGATCCCACGTCACCCTATCCCATATAGGTCCAACAGCACAACACAGTTGAAATTTCGAAAACCAATCCTGACCCATAAACCTTAGAACCAAATTTCCACTTCTGAAATAATTTACAAGATCAAAATTCCACAACTATAAACTGAATAAGTCTGAACACGATGTATCAAGCCATATCCGTAATCCAAGATGCAATCACACAATATACCGCATGACTTAAACACTCGTGGCGATAACTCCTAATCACAATAGCTGCTCAAAACAACCCAATACTTGTACATAACCTCTTATCAGGAAATGCCTCTCTCCAACACTTTCATATACTGTCGATGAAGAAAGAAACACGTAGAAACTAGAAATCATTCATCCGATCAGTCAGACATGAAGCTCCCCCTTCCCAAACAGGAATTATAGTAGATTTCTAAGCCGACTCCCGATATTTATCCTTCCAACTATGTTGTAGACAATTCTGACAGTATTCATTCTAGGTCCAATGACCTCTTCTCATCCAACACGACCACTCTAATGACATGACACATCGATACAATTCGAAGCCATAACCTGTGCAACTCGTGCACTCAATAGAAACATCCCAATGTAAAAAAATTATATAAAAGATTCACACGAGAGGACCATCCCGCTATTAACAATTACCGTCACAACATCATTCTAAGAGCCTGACACTCATCAGAAAGTCAAAACACACGAATCTGACATCAAGGATCATACCCCCACGTAACTCCGTGTGAGATCCCATCCACACGCTGGTCCACATGAAATACTTCGATTTACCTCGCTCAAAATCAATAACAATGCGCAATTCGACATCAAGTACTCAAAGTGCGTTTTCATAACCACGAGGAAATCGGACGATACCATGCCACACGAATCAGAAAGAACATAACCAATATGTCTCAACCTTGCAATACCCAATTACCTACCTTACTCAAATCCCGCTATAAAGCCCAAATAAATTCGCACCATAAATGCATATAACCAATAATCGCCACACCTCGCAACACCGAAGGGTAACTCATAGATCACTCCAGAACATGAATAAACTCAATCAAAATCGAATGGTGCATTGCTCAACAACAGCAATTTGGAGTCAACAATTCCGACCCAGTGCAGAACACACACCCATACGGGGCCTACCAATGAACCCTAAATCAACTCTGGTCATATACAATAAATAGATGACCTCCGAAGGTCCATAATGACTGAACCACAACATACTAACCCCTGGCTAACCTTGGCTACGTCTCTACAGCCCTCAACCATGAAATCATCTCCTCATTCGAATCCCCAGACTCAAAACCCTCCGAGCACACAATTCACCATATCCAATCTCAACTCAATCACCTAAATATCAAATATTTCCCCAATACTCAGCCATCCCACGAGGGATACCCCTATAATTCTTCCGTGTCACCAAGCAACCTTGAATATCAGCAGTCGATCCAACAAGAGAGCGTCACAATACCAATGAAGCACCCTTAACTCCACACATTGCCCTTTCTAAAATGTATACTCTAATCAAGCCACCCAATAGTGATGTCATCCACCTAGTCATCTGAAACTGCTAATGTTGCCTAAGAATTTTGACCTCCCTTCCAAAACTGAACTATGACCTTACATATGCAAATCTCAACTCTACACAACATACCACATACTCCATGCCACCCGATGGTGAATATGAGAACTTCATGATCCCTTCCGAGCCACAAGCAACTATGTACCCAACTAGCCAAGAACTTTCCATTTGGTCTCAGTTAGAAATAAAATCACTATACATCACTTGCACCTCACGCCAATAGGAAATATGCATCTCTAACCGTGGTAGAAACCATCAGGAACTATCCAAATCCAATTTGTACAACACCAAACCGTCAGGACTGAATCCTTCTAACTCTACCAAGCTACGCCGGTTACCAAAACCCAAGATCATTGCTAAGAAACACCTGTAAAAACCCATTACCTCATAATCACCCAAAGAACTAATCATATCTCTTATCATGCCGATCCGACCTACTACCAAGCTGTCCTATTTATCCAGGTTCCTTCTGACCTACCTTCAAATTGATACTTCTTCTTGCCATAATACCGAAATTCTCAAGCCAGACTCACCACACGCGACCCAAGCATAAAACCATGTCGTCTATGGCCCATAAGCCGCCGAATACTCTCTCAAATATCCCCAAAAGTACCATGTTAGAAATACTTACCCTGACGAGACTTCCTGTGAATTTAAAGTTATTACCTTTACCTTCCTGATACTGATATACATAATCCATGATAAGGTAGAAATGCCACAAGTCCTGACACCCTCCAACATAAATCTCAATTACACTGACCAATTAGACAGAATCGACCTGACCCGTTTGCACACTAACATACTAAGAAAGTAATCCACACACTTGAAGCAACAAGCAAATTCATACACTGCACCCACTACACCTTTTACAATTTCAACTCAATTATTCAATAGAACTCACCTACCCATAGGGTATATTACAGCCTGTATCGAAGAATTTCCATTACTCGAGTCATTCCCAGACTCCATCTCTGCACGTCATAACTTATCCACCAATATACCTCGAACTGAAACCAATATAACACATAAATGTGCAATCAATTTATGATTAACAGACTCCCACACTTGGCTCAAAGCCAACGATCAAGATAAATAATAACTCACAATGCCCATAATAACGCAACCCGCCTAACAGCTCAAGTCATCTGCAAATCTCGCATTCACCATTGTAATAGTTTATGCCAACTTCCACAAGCGATCTAAACTCAAATTACAACATATATCATTTACTGGTAGAAATGAACTTACTACAGAACAACATAAGGATCATACACCCCAGGACAACCCACAGGAAGTACCCCTGCCTGCTTAGCCTCAAACTGATACCTCTCTATACACTTCCGAAGATCATAGCTATTACGCAGTCACTACATCCTTCTGCATTAAAACACAACCAATTCCTAACCTCGAGGCATCGAGATACGTAGTGTAAGAACCTGAAGATGACGGTAGAACTAACACTAGAGATGAGGTCAAAGGACTCTTGAGCTTCTGGAAAATCTACCCACACTCGTCTGACCACATGGATACCCTCACTGGACACCACGTATCCCAATAATGCTACTGAACTGAGCCAAAATTTACACTTGGAGAACTTTTCATAGAGATTTTCCACCATGAATCGTTATAATGCCCTGCCCAAATACTGAGTATGCTAGCCCTGGCTACGCGTATACGTCAGGACGCCATCAACGAATACAGTAACAAAGGAGTGCTAATACGGCTGGAATACACTATTAATAAAATACATGAATGCTACTGGGGCAATGATCAGCCCAAAAGACATCACCAGGAACTCATAACACAACAGAAGGATCCGCTTCACTCCACAACTGAACAACATAAGATTTCCTCCCATACACTCACGACTTGAGGCCATGGGCCAACTCCAGACAGAAGTAAAACACCCAATAGTTATTGCTACATATCCGGCCCATCCCTTTTTGTCACAATCAAACAATATGAACACATATCACCCTCAAATCATACTCACCACATAGACATCCAATCACAAAGTCCCGTCAATAAGGACACCAACGGACATATAAGTCCCCAAATGCACAGCATACACAATCGAAATCTTAGCACTCAAGCCGCAGAATGAATCCGGCCTCAAGTCCTCCAGACTGGCCCATTCCAACATGCCAAAATCACATCTCATACATGGAAGTCACAAGTCGTCGATGCACAGCTGATACCAAGCGCTCTTGTGCATGTTCGAATACATGGAAGGAATTCAAGAGTCACGCTCTTGGCTGAATAAAATGGATTCGCACGACAAGAATTCAAGAATGTGAGATTTTCCTAAGGGTTCTGCTGCCTCTCGAAGATAAGTACAGATGTCTCCGTACCGATCTGCAAGACTCTACTAAACCTGCCCATGACTGTTGAGTCCTATGGAACCTAGCACTATGATACCAACTTGTCACGACCCCAAAACTAAACTGGCCATGATGGCACCTATCGTGATACTAGGCTAGCCATTTCACTGAAGTTAACATAATGATTTTCCTTTTAATACATCAAATATCTGAATTTTTCATATAGTTATGTTTCTTAAGTATTTCAAAACAATAAAAATGATTAGAACATCTAAACAAAACCCCAACATCTGGAGTCAACCGTCATGAGCATCTAAGAGGTGATACAGTCTAATACAAATCCTCTACTACAACAAGTGTGGGAAGTAAAGTGAAATGACGGAGTAGGAAGGAGAAAGAATAGGATGCGGACGCCGAGCAGCTGCCTCACAATCTCCGAACAATGCTCCAAATAGGGTAGCTAAACTATCGCTCTGCCCCGATACCTGAATCTGCACACAAGGTGCAGGGAGTAACGTGAGTAAGCTAACTCAGTAAGTAACCAAAGTATCTAAAAACTTGAGTGCAGTGGCGAGCATTTAAATCATAATTTCACAAAATAAGTGCCAACAAAGGTAAATGAATCGGGTCAAGGTCTACATCGACCATATACTTCACAAATTCCAGTTATCCGTTAAAACTTGTATAAAACATTAGTCAACATTTATCAAAGAGGCTCAGTGTAAAGAAAAGTTAAAACAATAGTTTCATAAAAATATTAGTTACTCGAGCACAGTGTCACTCACAGATAAAGCCTCTCGGGAAAGCCCCTCAGTCAGTCGTGACTCTACTCTCATAAGTCATTGCTCACACTCAGCACTCTCACTCATCAGGTACCATATAACAACTGATGCAGTGTGTAGCCCGATCCAATACATATATATATATATATATATATATATATGTATGTATAAATATTGTTGCGGCGTGTAGCCCGATCCATATAACATACGCTGCGGTGTGCAACCTGATCCATATAATAGTCAACTGCGCTCACTGGGGTTGTACAGATTCCTGTAGGGGCTCCTACAACCCAAGTGCTATATTGCGGCGACGTGGAGCTCGATCCAATATATATATATTGTTGCAGCGTGCAGCCCAATCCATATATAATGTATATTTCTTCAGCGTGTAGCCCGATCCATATATAATGTATATTATATATATTGTTGCGGTGTGCAGCCCAATCCAATACTATACTCACATGCTCGTCTCTCGGCCTCACTTAGTCATCCCCACAAGCCACTCGGGCAACTCATCTCAACTCATGGGACTCAGCCCCAAAATACCTCCCAGAGTTTTAAAACAGTGTGATAACAGTGAAAATAACAACAAGTAGAAAACATGACTGAGTTCACAATTGTTCTATCATGATAGTGTGAGAATATTGTAAAAGTACCTCTAAAGGTCTAAACAGGTCGGCACAAGGCCCCAAACATCGCATACAACCCATAAACAAGTATAAATTTCTAAATACAGGATGTCATAAGGTTTCAAATCGAATACGCGGTTTAATAATCGCTACGGGACGGACAAAGTCACAATCCCTGTCGGTGCACACCCACACGCTCGTCACCTAGCATGTGCGTCACCTCATTTACCAAAATAATATAAAATACCGGGGTTTCATACCCTCAGGTTTAGAGTTACAATCGTTACTTACCTCAAAACATCCCAAAAGTTACTCTTATGCTCTTTCCCCTCAAATCGGCTCCCAAATGCTCCGAGTCTATCTTAATTAGGTTAATAACATGAAAATATGCTAGGGAGACCAACCCCAATCGAAAACTATCAAAATTAGGCAAAATTCTCGAAATTTGCCAAACTGGGCCCCGGGCCCACATTTTAGAATTAAATAAAATTTACACCACGAGAATCCTCATCCTCCCACGATTTTGTACATACCAAGAGCACTGAAATCGGAGTCCCAATGACCCCTCAAATTCCCATTTTAAAGTCTCTTAATCACAAGCCCTAATTACCTATTTTCCTCCCTAAATTCCTACCCATTGCATAACTAATAGTAGATAAATCATCACAAACACAAGAGACGACGTCCAAGAAACTTACCCAATCGATAACTTCAATTTCCTCTGAAAAACACTGCTCAAAGCTCCAAACCCGTCCACAAATGGTGAAGAATGGGTGAAATTTCGCGAAGGCAACCTTTTTATACTCTCTGGCCAATGGTCCCGCACCTGCAGCCACTTATGTGCACCTGCGGTCCCAGGTGCGTATCTGCGCACTTGACTTAAGTCTCCATTTTCCGCACCTGCGACTACCTCTTCGCACATGCGCTTCCACAGGTGCGGCCACCTATCCGCACCTGCGACCCCTTCATGAGCTGCCAAACTCCGCACCTGCGCATGGTCCTCACACCTGTGGCCATCGCACTTGCAGCTCCCCATCCGCAGGTGCGGCCACACCAGTAAAATGGCACCAGCAGAAGCTTTGCTGCAAATTCCCAAGTCCAAACCTCTGTTACCCATCCGAAATCAATCCCGAGCCCCTCGAGGCCCCAAACAAAAATACCAACAAGTCCCATAACCTTATTCAAACTCAGTCGAGCCTTCGAAACACCAAAAACAACGTAAAAACACCAAATCACATCAAATTCAAGCCTATGAACTTTTAAATTTTTAAATTTCACCAAAGATGCCGAAACCATCCAAAACACTTCTGATTGACCTGAAAATTTGCACACATATCCAAAATGAAACTATGAACATGCTCTAACTTCCAGAATTTTATTCTGACCCCGATGGCCTATCGACTGAAAATCGCCAAAAACTAACTTTCGCCAATTCAAGCCTAATTCTACATCGGACATCAAAACCACATTCCGAACACACTCCTAAGTCCCAAATCACCTAACAAAGCTATTCAAACCATAAAATATACATTCCGAGGTCGTTTACCAATAAGTCAACTTTCATTTGACTTTTCTAACCATAAAGCCAACTTAAGAGACTAAGTGTCTAATTTCTCACCATGACCACTCCGAAACCGCCAACCCAACAAAACACACAAGATATGAACCACACAAAATGAAAGTAGACATAGGGGAAACAGGGTTAAACTCTCGGAAAGACCGACCGGGTCGTTATACCCCATATTACGCCATCTTAGGTTGCCATGCCCAGACATTTACTTTAGCAATGCCTGAGTTGCCGAGGTTGGAGTGGAGGGGTTCCTCAGTTAGTATATCTAGTCGGGTTATTTCTTTTCTGAAGGCTCGTTGTATGGTCAAGAAGGGTTGTTTGGCGCATCTATCTTATGTTCAGGACACCACCGTAGAGTCTCCGATGATTGATTCAGTGCTAGTAGTTAGGGAGTTTGCCTATGTGTTTCCTTCTGACCTTCCAAGAATTCCGCCAGATGGTGATATTTATTTTTGCATTGACTTGGCTCCAGAAACCCAGCCTATAACTATTCCTCTGTACCGTATGGCCCCGAAAGAATTGAAGGAATAGAAAGAGAAGCTGGAAGAGTTGCTACCAAAGGGGTTTATCAAACCAAGTGTATCACCTTGGGGTGCACCAGTATTATTTGTGAAGAAGAAATATGGGACCATGCGGATGTGCATTGACTACCTCCAGGTGAACAAAGTTACCTTAAAAAACAAGTACCCGTTTCCCGCATCGATGATTTGTTTGACCACTTGCAAGGTTCTAGGGTGTTCTCTAATATTGACTTGAGATCGGGGTACCATCAGCTGAAGATTCAAGATTCAGATGTTCCAGAGACTGCCTTCCGTATCGGATATAGTCATTATGAGTTTCCTGTGATGTCCTTTGGGTTGATTAATGTGCCAACGACGTTTATGGATTTGATGAACATGGTGTTCAGGCCTTATATTGATTTCTTTTTTATTGTCTTCGTTGATGACATCTTGATCTACTCACGTAGCCTCGGGGAGCACGAGCAGCATTTGAGAGTAGTGCTCCAGACTTTGCAGGAACAGAAGTTATATGCTAAGTTCTACAAGTGTGAGTTTTGGTTGCATTCTGTGGCGTTCTTGGGGCATCCTGTATCAAGAGACAGTATTAAGGTGGGTCCCAAGAAATTTGAGGCGGTTCATGGTTGGCCTCGTCCTACTTCAGAGACCGAGATCAGAAGTTTCTTGGGGTTGGCAGGTTATTACCGCCGGTTTGTTGAGGGATTTTCATCGATTGCATCACCTCTGACCCGATTGACCCAGAAGGGTGCCCCATTCTAATGGTCCAACGAGTGTGAGGCGAGCTTTCAGAATCTCAAGACAGCTTTTACCACAACACCAGTTCTAGTGTTGCCTTCCGATTTGGGTATGTATACATTTTATTGCAATGCTTCACGCATTGGCTTGGGATGTGTATTAATGCAGGATGGACGAGTTATTGCATATGCTTCACGTCAGCTGAAGATTTATGAGAAGAACTACCACGTGCACGATTTGGAGTTGGCCGTGATTGTTCATGCTCTTAAGATTTGGAGGCATTACTTACATGGGGTGTCTTGTGAGGTTTATACCGACCACCGCATTTTGCAGCACTTATTCAAGCAAAGGGATCTCAGTTTGAGGCAGCGTAGATTTCTTGAGTTACTGAAGGATTATGACATCACCATTCTTTATCATCCGGGCAAGGCAAATGTGGTCGCGGATGCCTTTAGCAGGAAGGCAAAGAATATGGGTAGCTTGGCATTCACTTTAACGAAGGAGAGGCTACTAGCTTTGGACATTCAATCCTTGGCTAATAGACTTATGAGGCTGGACATTTCAGAGCCGAACCAAGTTCTTGCGTGTGTTGTTGCTCAGTCTTCATTATTGGGACAAATCAAGCTGGCAGTTTGATGATCCACATTTGTCAGTCCTCAGAGAGACGGTAATATAGGGTGGTTCCAAAGAGGTTTCTATTGGCGAGGATTGTGTCCTGTGACTTTAGGGTCGCCTATGTGTTCCTAATGTTGATGGCTTGAGGGAGAGGATCTTAGAGGAGGCATACAGTTCATGGTATTCTATTCATCCAGGTGCTCAGAAGCAAATCAACTATCGTTATCTGAGGCACCATTATTGGTGGCAGCGGATGAAGAAAGACATAGTTGAGTATGTAGCTAGGTACCTAAATTGCCAGCAGGTTAAGTATGAGCACCAGAGGCCAGAAAGCCTACTCCAGCAAATGACTATACCTGAGTGGAAATTGGAGCGCATCACTATGGACTTCATAGTTGGGTTGCCACGGACTTTGTGGAAGTTCGATGGATTTTGGGTTATTGTTGATAGGTTGACCAAGTCGGCACACTTCATTCCAATAGTCACTACTTACACTTCAGGGACGTTGGCCCAGATTTACATTCGAGAGTTAGTTCGGTTGCACGGTGTGCTTGTGTCCATCATATCAGATGTAGGTCCTCAGTTCACTTAGCATTTCTAGAGAGCCGTACAGAGTGAGTTGGGCACTCGTGTAGAGCTCACCACAGCATTCCATCCACAGACCGACGGGCAGTCAGAGCGGACAGTTCAGATATTGGAGGACATGCATAGAGCATGTGTGATTGACTTTGGAGGACAGTGGATCGGTTCGTGCCCTTGGCCGAGTTTTCTTACAACAACAGCTATCAGTCCAGCATCGAGATAGCTTTATTTGAGGCTTTATATGGTCGACAATGTGTTATCCCATCGGGTGGTTTGAGCCTTACGAGGACAAGTTATATGGTACAAATTTGGTGAAGGATGCCTTGGAAAAGGTAAAGTTAATCCAGGATCGGCTTCGAACGGCACAGTCAAGACAGAAGAGTTACGCGGATCAGAAGGCGCGGGATGTGTCATTTATGATCGGTGAGAAGGTGCTCTTGAAAGTCTCTTCGATGAAGGGTATTATGAGATTCGGGAAGAAGTAGTTTGAGCCCCAAGTTTATAGGCCCATTTGAGGTGTTGAGGCGTGTTAGGGAGGTTGCTTATGGGCTCGCTTGACCTCCAAGCTTATCAGGAGTTTATCCAATTTTTCATGTGTCTATGCTCCGGAGGTACCACACCGGCTTATCTCATGCATTGGACTTCAGTACCGTTCAACTAGATAAGAAATTGGGCTAAGAGGAAGAGCCAATTGCTATTGTTGATAGACATGATCGCCAATTGAAGTCTAAGAGGGTTTTCGCAGTGAAGGTCCAGTGGAGGGGCCAACTAGTCGAGGAGGAGACTTGGGAGATCGAGTAGGACATGTGAAGTAAATATCCACACTTGTTCAGCAATCCAGGTATGATTCTAGACTCATTCCAGGATGAACATTTGTTTAAGAGGTGGAGAATGTAACGACCCGAGCGGTCTTATTGCTTTCTCGAACCCCGTACCTCTAAATAAGACTTCCCCTAATAGATTTTACTTAATTATGACTTGCGGGGATGGTTGGTCCGGGGTTTGAAAGAGTTTGGGTTGAAATCGAAACACTTGGTTCCATAAGGTTGGCTTAAAAATCCAAGTTTGACTTCGTTCATTATTTTGAGTAAACGACCTCGAATTGGGATTTGACAGTTCCAATAGGTTCGTATGATGGTTTCGGACTTGGGCGTATGCTCGGAGCGGGTTTCGGATGACCCGGGAGCGTTTCGGCGCCAAATAGTAAAAATTGGATTCTTGAAGGTTTTAAAAGTTTTATAAATTTGGTATGGAATGCATTTTTGGTGGAGGTCCAAACGGAATTCCGAGGCCGGGAATAGTTTCTTAATGTCATTTAAGACTTGCACGCAAAATTTGGTATCATTCTAAGTAGTGAGTACGTTTTGGTACGTTGGAAGTAGATTGAAGAACTTGGAGTTCATAAATTTGATTCAATTGATTTTAGGGTGTTATTCTTAGTTTTAATGTTGTTTCGGGCGTTCCGAAGGTTTGATCAAGTCCGTTCTATAATTTCAAACTTGTTGGTATGTTTGGACGGGTCCTCGGAGGCCCCAAATGCCATTTGGTTGTCGCGCGAGTCGAGTTCAAAGCTCAAAAGAGTTGCTGGTGCACTAGTTCTGGTGCGACCGCACCTGCGGTTGGACAGCCGCATGTGCGAGCTCGCAGGTGCCTGTTAAAGCATTGCAGATGCGGCCCAAGGAGCGAAGCCTAGGTTACGCAGAAGCAGAACCGCAGGTGCGATTATCTGTTCGTAGGTGCGGTCCCAGCCAATCCAGTCCATTTCCGTAGAAATGGACAATTTTTCGTAGAAGCGAGAGAGCAGGTGCAGTCAACGCACCGCAGATGCGAATGTTGGTGAAGGCAGTGGACTTTATTTAATACGGGAGTTAGTCATTTTTGGCTCATTTCACTCCATTTTTGGACGATTTTAGATCTTCTTGAGAGAGGTTTTTCACCAAGCTTTTGGAGGTAAGTAATTTCTACTATAAGTGAGTTAAATACTTGGATTTTAGGTAGATTAACATGTGATTAGTGAAAATCGTGGGATTAGAGAAAAAACCTAGGGTTTGGCAAGAATGGGATTTTTACCAAGAAATTTACCATGAAACATAGTGATAATCGTATATTTATGTTCCTTAAGTCATGGGTAACAACTTCCTTCGAAAATTTCGGGAATCCGGGCGCACCGGATGAATTTTAGGAACCTCGCATTAGGGTTGGGTAATTACTATAATAATTCGAATATGAACTCTTTAGCACATATTGACTAGTTTTTACCCCATTTGAATAGTTATGGATCGTTCGGCTCTGATTTAAGGGTTTGAGTGCATTCTTGAGTTTGGAAGTATGTTGTGGGACAAGGTAAGTCTCCTTTCTAACCTTGTAAGAGGGAATTAATCCTAATAAGTGAATTAAATAGATGTATGAACCTATATGTGGGGGCTACGTACGTACGTGGTGACCAGAGTCTGTGCGTAGCTACTATTGTGTTATCGTCCGGGTAGTTTAGACCCATATCATGCTTTATTTGAAATGATTGCGCCCTTACCTGCTAAACTGATTACTAGAGTCATGTTAGAGTTTTATAAAGGACTTGTGAAAGAGTAAGTTCACCCATTTGAATAATTTATAGGCATACTTGACTGTAAAATGAAATATTGTATTTCTTTGAAAATATTTTCTATTCTGGATCGGGCCGAGCGCCTCGGTAGTAAATAGATGCATCTACCGTTCGCGCCATTCGACCCTCTGGCAGTGCACATTTTAATATTATGTTGGACCGGGTCGTACGACCTCGGCATAATTTGCGCATGTTATTTATTTGAAACTTCTCATGATTTATACTACTTAAATGCTTTGAAATGTAAGTTGTTACATGATATGGCTGAGATTGACATGTCGTTTATGAAAGAATATCTCACTTCTCCCTGTTCTTAAACTGCTATTTTTATTCATTTTATTCATGCTTAGCGTAATACTTTGATTATTTTACTATTGGCCCTAGTAAGTGTCAAGTCGACCCCTCGTCACTACTTTTTCGAGGTTAGACTTGATACTTACTGGGTACATATTGATTATGTACTCATACTACGCTTCAGTACTGTATACCCAATTTTTCCTCAAAATTATTTTAAAATTGCATATATACCTTCAAAAACATGTTTTCATAACAATTGGTATTCTTCCGTAATTTTCCCATATTTTTATTAATTTATTCAGTATTTCATTTCTAATAATTAATTATAAATTGGATTACAAATGATTTCAAAAATATTTCTTGACTTAATATATTATTTTTAATCCTATTAAAACAAAATTATTTCACAATCAGCCAAATTGGCACTCTTTAGCTATAATTGTAATAACTTTGCAATTATAGCCTAATCATATGTTTTATACTATTTTTATCCAATAATTAGTTGTTTGCATTCTTTAATACTTATTAATCATGTAATTTAATTTACTAAGCATCAATTTCATTTTTTGCAATTATCAGCTATTTTATAAATTATTTTAGTTAATTTTAAGTGGGTATTTAATAGTTAGCCACTCTCTATTTAAATTCTAGCCTAAATCCAATTGGATCCCGACCCCAATTAAGTCAGCCCAAATACCAGGCCCAGTCTACTTAGAGCCACCCGACCCAATCCCATTTTAATCTAGACTGTTGATCATTTTTGATCAACGGACCAGATTAGTCCTTACCAAATTAAGACCCTAGACGACTACCCCCCTCCATTCATTCGCCCCCTCCCCCCATTCGTAACTCAAACGTCTCTCTCTCTAGAACCTTCCCCCTTCTTCGAGCTCTGCCTCTCCTTCTCCGGCCACCTCCCTTGCCGGAAACTATGAGGTTCTCACCTCTCCTTGAACCAATGGTTCCGCCTTACATGTCTGTGTCACCGATGGAGGATTTCAAGCGACCATGAGGCAGTACACTCCCATCTCCGGTCTCACGCCATGTTTTCCGGCCTCTTATGGACATTCGAGTGAGGTCCTTGCATTTATCGGCCAAATGCCAGTAATATCTAAGTCTCTCTTCTCTTTTTGGGTTTTCTCTGGAAACCCTAGTTCTAAGATCTTCCGATCTTCTTAGGTCTATGACAGATCTATGTTCATCCTGAGCTTTTCACCCATTTTTCTCTTAAAGCCCCAATGGTTTTCAAACGATTCTACATTTTTGAAAACTAGGGTTTCTTGACCCCTTTTTAAACGTTTGATCTTCTGATTTTAGTATTAATATTGATTTCCAGTATGTTTTTAAAATGTTCTGCTTAAATCTCCTCTTTTACTCTTAAGTATTTTGATGAAACCCTAATTTTAGAATTTATGTCTGTACTATATATCTATATGTTCTTCTTGATTCTCTCTGAGTTCTATACTTCTTGCCGTAATTTTGTTGTTAGGGTTTTGATTTTCTATTGTTTCTCCAAATACTTGCTTAGGATTTCTCTGATTTTGTTCAATACATGTTCAACGATAAATAGGTCTGACTGTTTGCCTTATTGATTGTTCACACAATAATTTATACTGATTTTTGTGTAAACTCCTTAGACCTGTGATATCTTCCCTGAATATGTGACTTTGTGTATTTTCCTTGTAACTCTGTACTAATTTTCAAATTGTTTCCTTGTCTGTGTGATACTTTCCTTAGTTAGCATTGATTTTGTGTGATTTTCAATCCCATCCGTGATTCTTGTGACTAATTTTAAGAACTAAATTGTACTATACCCTATTTATATTCACGAATATGTTGTTGATTGTCTGACATATACTCTCCTTAATTATGTGTTGTGTACCTAGACTTAATTGCTTGCTATATACCTTATTACTCCTTTTATGGTAAAGGTCAGTTTTATAGTTGATTCTTTTCCTTAATTAACACTAATTGTGCCGTTTGAATTATGACTCCCTAATGAAAGGGAGTCTAGGTCTTTGATTGATTATGATTGAACGTCATTTCAATAATTATGTTAAACTATTATTCCTTACCTAATTTCATTACTCGTTTTCAAAACTATAAATACTCTAGTCTTTCTCGAACACAGACACGAACTAATCTGTTCAAAATCTCTTTCACACAATTAAAAAGACTCTCTACTCTCTCTCCTGTGCTAACTACTACTATTCTAAGTTAGCCGACTGCAAGCCAAGTTTAACCATTGTGCATCTCCAACTTTCCTGTTTGTGTTACTGCTTTCTTCACTTCACTTGTATGTTCTAATTTAGATTTTAGTCCCCAAACCAACATGTTTATACTACTGTTGTAATTCAACATGATTTGCTTGTACTTATGATTAAGCATGTATCAAGGATCCTGAACTCCCCTCTGCATGTTAAGTTAGGCTTTATTTGTTTATGACCAGCATGTTTTTGTATACTTAGCACCTACTTCTTACATGCCTATGAATGGTACATTAGTTTAATTATGGTCTTAGCTTTTTTAGGTGTTAATCTAACTTAATACTTTACTGTACCCCTAATCCTCTAGATCCTTAGGAATTTCTGATTGTATGTCTATATGTGTACCTGCCTGCTACATGTCTGCCCTCACATGCTCTGTATTTGTCCCTCAAATCCCATTACCCCTGTTTGTGATTATTGTACTATCCTTGGTCCTTTGTGTGATGTTAAGCTTCTATTTACTTCTTCAAAACTGTTTTCTTACTTACCCTTTCTCAAAATCGTTTCTTACTTAAACCCCTTTAAAAAATACAAAACACTCTCACATATACTCTTAGAAGTCTAAGTTCATCCCGAATCATGTGAGAACTGCTTTGGGGACCCTTTGAGTGCCATCTGAACTCTGACACACAAAGCTGACACTTCCCACACTACACATGTATAACTCTTTAGCTATTTCTGGGTGTGAGCACTGCCCAGGAGCCCTTGAGGTCCTTAGGGAACTTTGACACACCCGGACTTTGAAAGGCTATTAAACACCAAAGGCATTGAGGTTTGGAAGAGCTAGGACTAATTGAAGGATCCCTATAGAAGTAACTTCTTATTTTTCCTTTGGTTGTGTAATTCATAATTCTCAGCCTGTAATAATTTGTAAACAGATATTTGGGAATGGATAGTGGAAAAGGGAGGGTAGTTATATAGGTTATCCATGTTAAGGGGTAGATACCATGCTTTCTAAGTTTACATTTCTTACGTGTGCACTAGAAATTCATGCTTAGGGATGATTGTATGCGAGCATATCATGCATCAGATATCATTTTCCTTATGTCCATGTTTACTGTTTCAGCATCTTATTATGGAATTATCATATAGAAATCATGCTCTAGTATTAAATGTTAATATAAACTTGTCATTCATGTAAACCAGTTCTAATATCGTTGTTATGTTGTGGTACACCTAGGAATCATGCTTAGGATAATAATGCGCTAACAAATAAGTCATCCTCATACTTGTTGCATAGTATGTTCAAATACTGTGACTTCATGTATTTAGAAATCCTGCATAGGAATTCTGCATATCACCCATTATGCATCCCTATGTGTGCATATTAGATATCATGTCTTAGGACCTCATTCAACACCTAGTTTAACTACTGACTGCATGAAAAAGGTCCCTAAAAATAATTTCACCATGTTTCCAAACAAGTGGTAATAGTTCTGTATTTTGCAACAGCTAAGTGCAGCATGTTTAGGAAAACTAACATGTAACAGTTTCTTTAATAATCTGGATAATTACTGAGTATTTTCATATGCTTAAGCAATCTTTAGGTGTTAAATCTATTAAAACTGGAAGCATACTCTTTATACCTGGTGCTTGACTATTAATGGTTATAATTAGTAAGAAACTGATAAAATCCATCTTCTAAAATCAGTAATAAAGCCGCCTCACTATTGCATTCTCATCTAGATATCATGCCTTAGGTTCTGAAGTTAATAAAGCCTTACTTGTGTTTGAGTCGTGCTAATCATGTGCATAATATGTGGAGGAATACTTGGGCCTCGTATCTTCTCTTATTTGTTTTCCCTTATCTGAAATCCTAATTGTCGTTATTTGTCGCTTAGAATCTTGTCCTTTAAACCTAGGGGTCAACCTAGTTCTTCCTTTTAGGATAGTACTCCTAGCCTCCTCCAGGAATGATAGGATGGGACGGGTAATAGCACGGAATAGAATTTGTGACCAACACATGCTTTAATTACCTTCATGGGGTGGGAAGGGTAGAATATGATTATGATGACCGGTGTGCTAATACCACGTGTAGCCCCTCTTTGAGGAGTGATTACGGGGTATTGCATTGATGTGATCCATATTATTATAAACCTAGGACACCTGTATACGCTAGTGTTTTCTAAACATCTGATGCTTAAGATTTAAATCCCCTCTTATTTGAGCCTTTACTTATTATTTGCTAGTTGTACAAATTCATGAAACCATTTGGCCAGGAACCACACTTGTGGATCCTGAGGGGTGCCTAATACCTTCCCCTTAGGATAATTTCATGCCCTTACCCAAATCTCTGGTCAGCAACGTAGTTATAATTGAACCCCTTAGGTGCCCTAACACACCGTTAAAATCGTTAGGTGGCGACTCTTCAAAATATGCAAACCCCTTTCCCAAAGGAAAGAGTTGTCCTAACCAATGTCACAAACCCGATATTTCGAGAGGAACAAAAGGGGGTGCGACAGCATGGCGACTCTGCTGGGGAGTTATCTAGGATTTTACCATTTCAAACAGCTTTGTGAACTTGTCTTTACTTTGTTAATACTTGCGACCTTTCCCTTTTACCCTTTTTATGTGCAATTACTTGTCTATTTTTTTTAGCATTTATTTGTTCTTCAAAAGTAACTGACATGCTTATTCTGTTTCCTTCCTTTGTAACCGCTTTTAAATTATAAACTACTATATTTAGTGCTTTCATAACGTGCAAATACATGACAACGTGTCTTTAATGCTTATTTATTGCATAATCATGCTCAACATTCATACTCCACTCGTGCCAAACAAAATACTATAGAAACGCTTGATGAGTGGTTGCTCCCTTCCTATATTATCACCCACTAAATTTGGAAAGGCTTAATTGCGGTAAAACTAGTCGATCAGCGGTCCGGTCGACGGTTCCGTGCCTTTTCCCCTTGAGTTTTCCGCTAGAGGGTGCCAGTCTAAAACCCCATAGAAACCTTACTCCGTTATGTTGTTTCATGCACCATGGTCAAACCTAGTCAAGCTAAAGTGCCGTCCGCATGATAGCTTTTAAGATAGCCTTATCCAAAAGTCCACCAGGTTTCCTTAAAACCCAAACGGACTCCCTCACATTCTGTGCATTTATTTGGAGAAGTAAATGCTTCCTGCTAATTATTGACGTTAAACAGTCGAGTCTGGTGGGGGTAAGGGCCTAACCTATTTGTTTTGCAAAAAAAAATGATGCACGAAGTCCCCAGATTTGGCGTGGTCTCCAATATCCACCAAAACTGTTGAGTTAGTGGGAAGATCTGCAATCTAGCGACAAAGATATCGTCAGGAAACACTTGGGTAATCTACCATCTCTTCTGGAAATCCAGCCTAACAAATTAATAGTAGAGGTTGCTACCCTGTTCTGGGATTGTGAAAGGTTCCGTGTTCCGCTTTGGGAACATCGAAATGGCACCGTTGATAGAAGAGATAGGAGGGTTGGCTAACCTAGTATGGGAAACTTCGGGGTTGGTAATGCCTGAGAACCGCACGAGCAAAAGTTTCCTCAAAATGATGGGTCTGAAAAAGGACGCGGCATGGTAGTTTGGAGGATTCGTACATTCCTTTTGACTACTTGTACAAAAGGTATGGCTACAGCAATTTATATCGTGCCTACCATGACGAGTTTGCTATGACCACTCTGGGACACGTCCATCACCGAGTGCTCGTGTTTATGGTTTGCTTTTTTGGGTTTGATCGTGTTCCTGATGAAGAAGGAAAGTATCCATACTAGGCTAGCCATGGTAACTAAGACCATAATAGAAGGGGTAAATGGGCAATATTTCAGCATTGTGCCCATGATCGTTGCAGACATATATCGGGCCTTAGAAAGGTGTCAACAAGGAGAAAAGAACTTGCGAAGGTTGCAATTATTACTTCAACTCTGGCTCATGGAATATCTCCATCAGTGCCAACAAGAGGTTGGGGTACTTGGAACGAGGTATAATCGATTTGGAAGAAAAGTTCATCAAAAGAATTAAAGATTGTCAAAAGGCTGAGGGAGCCGCAGAGGGGTACCTAACCAGAAATTACCTATTGCTTGGACTTCGCGAGCTGGGAAGCTGCTCAAAGGAATCAAGAATGCCGAATCTGGGGAAGGTCCTTCTGGGACCAAGTACATAGGAATGTCCTTATTTTTTCTATCAATGTAATAAGGCCAATGGCCATTAGTGACTTTTATTTATTCGTCTATCATTTTGGGATTTGTCTCTTTTTCTTATCAATAAAATGAGGCATTTAGCATTTTAAGTTCTCCAAATCAATTTTTTGCTAGGCCTACCTCGGGCACAAAGAGGTTCCCAACTTAGGACACGCTTTCATTTCCGCCTATGTGTTTAAATACTGCAATACTCTTTTCATGATCCTCACTGACTTGGTTACCTTTTGTTTTTGTTTCCTTTTTCTTACTCCCCTTCCCAAAGGTTAGTTCGTGCATTCTGGCATCATCAGCTATTGCACCAGATCCAAGGGCCCTCCACCTACTCCTCCCCGTAGTCCTCCTAAGGGCAAAGACAAAGGCAAAAGTAAGATGGAAGAGTCCAGCGGCATCAAAAAAGAGAATGTGATTGAACGGGTAGAGGAAACTGATGGCCGAGGTATTCAGGTCCTGCATGAGAACATGTCACCACTTGAACAAAAATTGTTGAAGTTTCAAGAAAAACTCGATCAAGTCCAGAATCTGGCCAATTTGTCATTTTCCCTCAACGTCCCTGACGTCAACCTTCCAAATTCTCAAAACTCCGCACCTCCACAAAATATCCCAAGGCAGCAAAATCATCCCGCACCTCACCATCACACCACTCCCCCAAAGAACCAAACTCTCCTGAAGCACTGCAATGCTTGCCATACCTCAAATAACACTCCACTACTCATCCCAAAACCTCAAAACCCCACAAAAGACCATTTCCACACCTATAACAATCCCATCTATGTGGAAACCAAGACCCACTCCACTCCGCCTATCCCACATGAATCTGAGTCTGACGAAAAGGATTTACTTATCAGGAACCTGGCCGAGAAGCTTAAGAAATTGACCAGCCGAGTCCAAGGTGTTGAAGGAACCAAGGGGATCGAAGGGTTGAATTATGAAGACCTTTTTGTATCCAACCTGATGTTGAACTACCCGAGGGTACAAACCTCCAAAGTTTAAAATGTTTGACAGTACCGGTGATCCGAGAGTCCATCTGAGGACTTATTGCGACAAATTGGTTGGCGTAGGAAAGGATGAAAGAATCTGCATGAAGCTGTTCATGAGGAGTTTGAAGGTAGACGCACTGTCTTGGTACATTAGCCAAGACCCCCCAAGAAATGGTCAAATTGGGTAAGCATGGCGTCTGATTTCATGGACAGGTTTAGATTCAACACAGAGAACGCACTGAATGTGTTCTACATTCAAAATTTGAAGAAGAAACCTACAGAAACCTTTCGTGAGTATGCTACTCGCTGGAGGTCCAAAGTCGCTAAAGTCAGACCTGCTCTAGAGGAAGAACAGATGAACAAGTTCTTTGTCCGGGCTCGGGACCCGCAGTATTATGAACGGTTAATGATGGTTGAGGGCCACAAGTTCTCTGACATCATAAAATTGGGTGAGCAGTTTGAAGAAGGTATTAAAAACGGTATGGTTACAAATTTTGAAGCCTTGCAAGCCACTAACAAGGCTCTACAGTCTGGTGGTATGTATAAGAAGAGAGATGTGGGAGCCGTAATGGTTGCACAAAGAACAAAGTCCCCGCTCAAATACCAAATCTATATGACACCTCCACTCACATATCATACAACCCCGAATTACCAAACACCCCTACCAAATTACTAAACTCCACCACCTTCTTACCAAGCTCCACCACTCACATATTAACCTACTTCACCCAAATATCCACTACCCACTCCTGTCTACCACACTTATAATTCCCAGCCATCCCATTACCAATCACCCCCTGCACGCCAAAACTTCCTTAGACCTCGTCCCAATTTTGATCGCCGCCCTCCAAAGCAATACATCGCCATAGCCGAGCCCATTGACCAGCTGTATGAAAAAATCAAAGTTGCTGGTTATGTCACACCTATCCCTGTTGCCACCCCTGAGAACCCTTCTCAGTTGGTTAACCCAAACAAATCCTGTGCATACCATTCAAGCATGAAAGGACACACCATCGAAGAATGTCGTTCTCTGAAGGACAAAATACACGTTCTCTTTGACAACAAGATTATTGTGGCAAAGGACCCCACTCCAAATGTCCGCGACAATCCTCTGCCAGACCATAAGGTTAGAGGTATCCATATGATTGAAATAGAAGATGATTGGGATCCCGAGGGGTCAACCGGGTTGATCGCAGAAGGCAATGACCCAAAGAAACCCGCAGTCACTCTCAAATCGATCATAGTCCAGATTCAGCCATCTGAGGACGATGAGGTGAATATGTATATACCATTTGAGTTTGAAGCACCACCACCTGCAAAGTCACCAGTACCAATTGAAATTGAGTTTGTATCTCCACCAAATGCAACAATTTCATTCGAGGTCGCAGTCTTGCCACCCCGAACACACATTCCGTTTGAAGTAAAGATGGATGCACCAGTTCCAATGGCAATGTCAACCACGCCACCCTTCTATTCAAACGCTATCCCTTGGGACTACACAGCCGAGGCGAGAAGGAAAGGCAAGGTCAGATCTGAGGAAGTTGTCGCGGCACAGTGTATGACAAGAACTGGTAGGATCTACACCCTTGAGCATCTGGCCGAGTCAAGCAAGAAGGCGGCCAACCGGCCTCCCCTTATCGAAACAGGTCCCGATGACCTTTGGAGGAAGGTACAGGCTAAGGATTATTCAGTCATCGACCAGCTGAACAAGACACCGGCACAAATATCCATCCTCTCTCTGCTGTAGAATTCCGAAACACACAAAAATGCTTTGTTGAAGTGTTGAGTGAAGCATATGTACCAAACAACATCAGTAGTGGGGAAATGGCTAATATGGTAGGCCAGGTACTGGAGATTCATAAAATCACTTTTCATGAGGACGAGCTACCACCTGAAGGGTTGGGGCACAACAAAGCACTGCACATCACAGTGTAATGCAAAGGTCATTTCATCACAAGAATCTTGATCGATTGAGGTTCCAATCTTAACATCTGCCCGTTGATAACACTCAAGAAATTGGGTAAAGGGATACATGAGATAAGGGATAGGGAGATCAATGTGAAAGCTTTTCACGGTTCTCAGAGGTCCACCATGGGAGAGATCAGTCTATGTCTACAGATAGGACCGACTTTGTTCGAAGTGGATTTCCAGGTGATAGATGTGCCGGCATCCTACAACCTGTTGTTGGGACGACCCTGTTGGGGACATAGCATCAACACTACATCAGGCGGTAAAATTCGAGTGGAACCACCAGACGGTAGCAACCCCATTTATAGTCGTCAAACTATTCCGGTGATTGACGGAAAACGGAATATAGGCGGAGGAACTTACCACCACATTGAACAGGTCATCGACAAGGACAAGTGGCGGGACAAAAAGATTGAGAGCATCCTGAACTGGAGAGGATATGAGCCAGGCAAAGGGCTCGGTAAGAACCTCCAAGGGATCACGAAGCCCATAAAGCTCAAGGAGCATGGCACCACTTTCGATCTGGGGTATGAGTACACTTGGCAGGAATTCAACGACTGGTCGCCACCTTGGCGTGGTCCCTATTACCCTTTGGACCAGCCGATACCTCATCTTGAGCAGATTTTCAAGCAGGTCGACACTATTTACGGTTCAGACAAGGAAGAAGCACTTGCGCTAATGAGGAGTTTGTTCCTAGAAGATGATGATATGGGTTGTTGTGTTGTTCTCGAGGGGGAGGGGGAGGAAGGCCCTTCCATACAGATTGTAATCAAGGGGGCATATCTCAAGAACTGGTCTATCAGGACAATCAAAGCCCGACGAGCCTCGGGGTAGCAAGGCTTAAACAAGCATTATTTACTGTTTTATTTACTAAATGATTTTCCTTCTCCTGCATTTTTCAATTTCTGCAATAAAGATCTTCAATGTTCAAAACAGTTATTCAATCTATCAAAGCATCTTCTATATTTCTCTTACGGATCTAATATTTATTGCTATTGTTATCTCTCGTTACTTTATTTATACAGCATTACTATTACTTTTCTTGATGAACCAATGACTGTGACATGCAACGAGACAACGCAGCAAATCGACATTGATTTAGAGGAAGACGACATACCTGACGAGATTGTCAAAGAAGTTGAGAACTTTGAGAACAGACCTAGGTCCAACCTGGATGAGACTGAAGTTATCAAATTGGGAGATTCAGAAAACCTCAAGGAGACTCGCATCAACATTCATTTGTCACCATCAGAAAAGAAAGAATACACCGAGTTTCTAAGAGAGTATGAGGACGTATTTGCACGGTCGTATGATGACATGACTGATCTAAGTACGTCTATTGTGGCTCAAAAACTACCAACCAATCCAATGTGTCCACTAATGAAACAAAAGCTCAGAAAGTTCAAACCCGACATGAGTTTGAAAATCAAAGAAGAAGTTACCAAGCAGATCAATGCCAAAGTTCTCCGGGTAGTGGAGTACCCGACATGGTTAGCCAACATTGTACTGTGCCAAAGAAGGACGGAAAGTCAGAGTCTGCGTCGACTACCGGGATCTCAACCGGGCTAGTCCGAAAGACGACTTCACCTTGCCAAATATACACATTATGACTGACAATTGCGCCAAGCATGAATTGTAGTCCTTTGTGGATTGCTTCGCTGGTTATCACCAGATTTGGATGGATGAGGAAGATGCTGTGAAAACGGCGTTCATTATGCCGTGGGGAGTGTATTGTTATAAGATGATGCCATTCGGCCTAAGAAATGCAGGGGCCACCTACATGAGGGCCATGACCACCATATTCCATGACATGATTCATAAGGAGATCGAGGTGTACATGGATGATGTCATTATCAAATCAAAGAAAGTTGTTGATCACATGGAAAATTTGTGGAAGTTCTTCAATAGATTGCGAAAATATAATCTGAAACTACACCCCGCGAAGTGTGCATTCGGGGTTCCTGCTGGGAAGTTGCTGGGATTTATTGTAAGCCACCGGGGAATAGAATTGGATCTGTCCAAGGTCAAAACCATTCAAGAGCTACTACCACCAAGGAACAAGAAAGATGTGATGAGTTTCTTGGGGAGGCTTAATTACATCAGCCGGTTTATAGCACATTATACAGTCATCTGTGAGGCAATCTTTAAGATGCTGAAGAAGGACGCTGCGACCAAGTGGACCAATGATTGTCAAAAGGCTTTCGACAGAATAAACGAATATTTGTCAACACCACCAGTCCTACTACCGCCCGAGCCAGGCAGACCTTTGCTACTCTATATTGCAGTATCAGATGGAGCTTTTGGCTGCGTTCTAGGGTAGCACGATGAAAGGAAGGAAGGAACAAGCTATTTATTACCTCAGCAAGAAGTTCACTTCATATGAGGCCCGGTATTCTCTATTAAAACGTACGTGTTGTGCTCTAATTTGGGTCGCCCAAAAGCTGAGACATTACTTCTATGCCTACACAACATATCTCATATCAAGGATGGATCCATTAAAGTACATCTTTCAGAAGCCCATGCCCACTGGCAAGCTAGACAAGTGGAAAATCCTGCTGAGCGAATTCGACATTGTTTACATGACTCAGAAGGCAGTTAAAGGACAAGCTTTGGCTGACCATCTTGCTGAGAATCCCGTAAATGGAGGATACGAACCTCTGAAAACATATTTTCCTAATGAAGAGGTATCATTCATAGGAGAAGATATTGCAGAATCCTATGATGGTCGGAGGACGTTCTTTGATGGAGCAGAAAACTTCAAGGGAGTCGGTATTGGGGCAGTACTAGTATCAGAGACTGGTCAGCATTATTCGATATCCGCCAAACTCAGGTTCCCTTGCACCAACAATATGGCCGAATATGAAGCCTGCATTTTGGGGCTCAATATGGCCATTGACATGAACGTCCAGGAGCTATTACTGATAGATGATTCAGAGTTATTGGTACATCAGATACAAGGAGAACGGGAAACAAAGAATTCCAAGATACTGTCGTATCTGCACCAGACAAGAGTTAAGAAAGAGGTTCGCAAAGATAGAGTTCCGGCACGTTCCCAGAATCCAGAATAAGTTCGCCGACGCAATAGCTACTTTGTCCTCAATGATCCAGCATCTGGACAAGAATTTCATTGACCCTATTCCCATAAAGATCCATAATTAGCCAGCTTACTGTGCCCATATCGAAGAAGAAGCGGACGGAAATCCTTGGTTTCATGACATCGATAAGTACTTGGCAAAAGGAAAATACCCCGAGCTTGCAAATTCCACTCAAAAATGCACACTTCAAAAATTGTCCAACAATTGTTTCCACAGCGGAGGAATGTTGTATTGGAGGACTCTCGATTTGGGGTTATTAAGGTGTGTTGACGCAAGAGAAGCATCAAAATTGCTGGAAGAAGTTCATGCTGGGACCTGTGGCCCACATATGAATGGTTTTGTTTTAGCTAAGAAAATACTCCGAGCTGGTTACTTTTGGATGATTATAGACACGGCTTCATCCAATATGTTTAGAAGTGCCACCGCTGCCAGATACATGGGGATATGATAAAAGTGACTCCAATGAGCTCAATGCAATCAGCTCACCATGGTCGTTTGCCTCTTGGGGTATGGACGTTATTGAACCAATTGAGCCTGCCGCTTCCAATGGCCACAGGTTCATTTTTGTCGCCATTGACTACTTCACTAAATGGGTCGAAGTAGCCTCCTACAAAGCAGTTACTAAGAAAGCGTGGCCGACTTTGTCTGCGACCGCATTGTTTGTCGGTTCGGAGTTCCAGAGTCAATCATCACCGACAATGGTTCTAATGTCAACAGTGACTTGATGAAAACTATGTGTGAAACTTTCAGGATCAAACACAAGAATTCCACATCATACAGACCTCAGATGAATGGATCCGTAGAGGCTGCTAACAAAAACATCCAGAAGATACTAAGGAAGATGATAGAAAGGCATAAGAAATGGCATGAAAAGTTATCATTCTCTTTACTGGGATACCGCACCACTGTCCGCACATCAATAGGGGCAACTCCATATATGCTAGTTTATGGTACAGAGGCTGTAATTCGTGCCGAAGTGGAAGATTCCATCTCTAAGAATTATACAGGAAGCTGAAATCAGCGATGCAGAATGGGTAAGAAGTTGTTATGAGAAACTGGCCCTCATAGACGGGAAGAGAATGAATGTAGTATGTCATAGTCAACTATATCAGAACAGAATGGCTAGGGCCTTCAACAAGAAAGTCAAGGCGAGACGATTAACACCAAGGCAGCTGGTGTTAGAGAAAATCTTTCCACATCAAGATGAAGCCAAGGGGAAGTTCTCTCCCAACTGGCAAGGTCCGTACATGGTTTATAGAGTGCTGACAGTAGGAGCACTAACACTTCCAGAAATGGACGGAGAAGTTTGGCCAAAACCATTCAATTCAGATGCAGTCAAGCGTTACTATATGTAATATTTATGCTTTCTCAATGATGTAATTTGAACTACGCCTGACCTGATTCCCGTTTAAAAGGGGATACGTAGGCAGCCCTACGGGTTCGGTCACAATTCAACAAAAATCTATTTTTCCCCTGCAATTGGAAATTGGGGCAGAATTTTGAGGAGGACCCTCAAAATTCTGAAGCGAGTTGAGCCAATCGTCGCGCGAGCAGTAGTCAGAGGCATCCACCTAGAAAACTGGGACAAAATTTTAAGAAGGACCCTCAAAATTCCGCAGCATGAGAGGTTGCAATGTCTCGGACCGTGTCATGTCGTTGGTTCATCTAAAACTATTTTAGATTATATATTATACTTGTACAAAATCATGCATATTTCTTTTTGAAACAACTTGTTTAGCAAACGCTACCCCAATGACACAGACAGTATCATGATCAAGCAAACGACCCAAGCAGGGCCATCAGGAATGCGAACTAACCTTTCCCTTTTACAAAACTCACGATCTTTCTTTGGATGCAGGCACAAAATTGCAAAAAGCCCGAAATATATTATCCGCTCCAAGGACAGACATCGTTCCTCAAACTCGTCACGCCAACACTTATTATCAACACAAATAATGCTTCATTATCACAATGGTCTACCGCAATTTAACACCAGCTAATAATTTATATCGTCCTTCCTTACATATTACGTAAGGCTACCTTTCTGCCTTCCGAGGTTAAACGCTACCTCCATCTGCATTTACTTATTGCATAAGGCTACCTTTCTGCCTTCCGAGGTTAAACGCTACCTCCATCTGCATTTGCATATTGCATAAGGCTACATTTCTTCCTTCCAAGGTTAAACTCTACTTCCATCTGCATTTTCTTATTGCATAAGGCTACCTTTCTGTCTTTCGAGGTTAAACGTTACCTCCATCTGCATTTACATATTTCATAAGGCTACCTTTATGCCTTCCAAGGTTAAATGCTACCTCCATCTGCATTTACATATTGCATAAGGCTACCTTTCTGCCTTCAGAGGTTAAACGCTACCTCCATCTGCATTTACATATTTCATAAGGGTACATTTTTTCCTTCCGAGGTTAAACGCTACCTCCATCTGCATTTACTTATTGCATAAGGCTACCTTTCTGCCTTCCGAGGTGAAACGCTACCTCCATCTGCATCCGCATATTGCATAAGGCTACCTTTTCTGACTTCCGATGCTAATCACTGCCTCCCGTTTACTTTTCAAAGCAATCACTGTCTCTAGCATTATTTACTGCGCTTTTCTTTTGGGCTAAGCTCTGCCCCTTTAATTCGCAAGACTAAGCTTTGTATTGTCAGCATCATACTATTGTATCTTCATGGGCTGAAATATCGCCAACTTATCCAAAGGTTTCATCGTTTGGAGGCACCATCTTCATGGCCCGAGAACACCATGTCATGGCCTAAGGATCTCTTTTATCAGTTTGCATATCATTATTCAAAGGCATCATGGTTCGGAGGCACCATCTTCATGGCCCGAGAACATTATCATAGCCCGCAAATCCCGCATCAAGCGATTCATGGCCCAGAACATCATGGTCTAAGGACGTCATGCTCAACTGTCCGAAGACAGCATTAATGGCCATCATATCTTTACCCGACAATTCTTTCATCCTTCCCAGATAAAGAGGGGCAGCTGTTGATATCCAATTTTTCCTCAAAATTATTTTAAAATTGCATATATACCTTCAAAAACATGTTTTCAAAACAATTGGTATTCTTCCGTAGTTTTCCCATATTTTTATTAATTTATTCAGTATTTCATTTCGAATAATTAATTATAAATTGCATTACAAATGATTTCAAAAACATTTCTTGACTTAATGTATTTTTTTAATCCTATTAAAACCAAATTATTTAACAATCAGCCAAATTGCCACTCTTTGTCTATAATTGTAATAAATTTTCAATTATATCCTAATCATATGTTTTATACTATTTTTATCCAATAATTAGTCGTTTGCATTCTTTAATACTTATTAATCATGTAATTTAATTTACTAAGCATCAATTTCATTTTTTGCAATTATCAGCTATTTTATAAATTATTTTAGTTAATTTTAATTGACTATTTAATAGTTAGCCACTCTCTATTTAAATTCTAGCNCCATTCACTTCCCCCCCCCCCATTCGTAACTCAACCGTCTCTCTCTCTCTCTCTAAGACTCTCTCTATAACCTTCCCCCTTCTTTGAGATCTGCCTCTCCTTCTCCAGCCACCTCCCTTGCCGGAAACTATGAGGTTCTCACCTCTCCTCGACCCAATGGCTCCGCCTTTTATGCCTGTGTCACCAATGGAGGATTTCAAGCGACCCTGAGGCAGTACACTCCCATCTCCGGTCCCATTCCATGTTTTCCGGCCTCCTATGGCCATTCGAGTGAGGCCCTTGCATTTTCCGGCCAAACGCCGGTAATATCTAAGTCTCTCTTCTCTTTTTGGGTTTTCTCTGGAAACCCTAGTTCTAAGATCTTCCGATATTCTTAGATTTATGACATATCTATGTTCTTCCTGAGGTTTTCACCCATTTTCCTCTTAAAGCCCAAATGCTTTTCAAAAGATTCTGCATTTTTTAGAACTAGGGTGTCTTGACCCCTTTTTAAACGTTTGATCTTCTGATTTTAATATTAATTTTGATTTCCAGTATGTTTTTTTAAACGTTCTGCTTAAATTTCCTCTTTTACTCTTAAGTATTCTGATGAAATCCTAATTTTAGGATTTATGTCCGTATTATTTATCTATATGTTCTTCTGGATTCTCTCTTAGTTCTATACTTCTTGCCGTAATTTTGTTGTTAGGGTTTCAATCTTCTATTGTTTCTCCAAATACTTGCTTAGGATTTCTCTGATTTTGTTCAATACATGTTGTTTAACGATTAATAGGTCTGACTGTTTGCCTTATTGGTTGTTCACACAATAATTTATACTGATTTTTGTGTAAACTCCGTACACCTGTGATATCTTCCCTGAATATGTGACTTTGTGTATTTTCCTTGTAACTATGTACTGATTTTCAAGTTGTTTCCTTGTCTGTGTGATACTTTCCTTAGTTATCATTGAGTCCCTGTGATTTTCAATCCCATCCGTGATTTGTGTGAATAATTTTCATAACTAAATTGTACTATACCATACTTGTGTGCACAAATATGCTGCTGATTGACTGACATATACTCTCCTTAATTATGTGTTATGTACCTAGACTTGATTGCTTGCTGTATACCTTACTACTCCTTTTATGGTAAAGGTCAGTTTTATAGTTGATTATTTTCCTTATTTAACTCTAATCGTGCCGTTTGAATTATGACTCCCTAATGAAAGGCAGTCCATGTCTTTGATTGATTCTGATTGAACGTTATATCTATAATTATGTTAAACTATTACTCCTTACCTTATTTCACTACTCGTTTTCAAAACTATAAATACTTTAGTCTTTCACGAACAAAGACACGAACTAATCTGTTCAAAATCTCTCTCTCACAATTAAAAAGACTCTCTACTCTCTCTTTTGTGCTAACTACTACTATTCTAAGTTAGCCGGCTGCAAGCCAAGGCTAACCAATGTGCATCTCCTACATTCCTGTTTGTGTTACTACTTTCTTCACTTCACTGGTATGTTTTAATTTAGATTTCAGTCCCCAAACCAACTTGTTTCTACTACTGTTGTAATTCAGCATGCTTTGCTTTTACTTATTATTCAGCATGTATCTAGGATCCTGAACTCCCATCTGCATGTTTAGTTAGGCTTTATTTGTTTATGACCAGCATGTTTCTGTATACTTAGCACCTACTTCGTACATGCCTATGACGGTTGCATTAGTTTAATTATGGTCTTAGCTGATTTAGGTGTCAATCTAACCTAATACTTTATTGTACCCCTAATCCTCTAGACCCTTAGGAGTTTCTGATTGTATGTCTATATGTGTATCTGCCTGCTACATGTCTGCCCTCACATGCTCTGTATGTGTCCCTCAAATCCCATTACCCCTGTTTGTGATTGGTGGACTATCTTTGGTCCTTTGTGTGATGTTAAACTTCTATTTACTTCTTCAAAACTGTTTTCTTCCTTAACCTTTCTCAAAATTGTTTCTTACTTAAACCCCTTTAATAAATAAAAAACACTCTCACATATACTCTTAGAAGTCTAAGTTCAACCCCCTTCGTGTGAGCACTGCTTTGGGGACCCTTTGAGTGCCCTCTGAACTTTGACACACAAGGATGGCACTTCCCACACCGCACATGTTTAACTCTTTGGCTATGTCTTGGTGTGAGCACTGCCCGGGAGCCCTTGAGGTCCTTAGGGAACTTTGACACACCCGGACTATGAAAGGCTATGAAACACCAAAGGTATTGAGGTTTGGAAGATCTGGGCCTAATAGAAGACTCCCTATAGAAGTAACTTCTTATTATTCCTTTGGTTGTGTAATTCATAATTCCCGCCCTATAATAATTTGTAAATAGATATTTGGGAATGGATAGTGGAAAAAAGAGGGTAGTTATATAGATTATCCATTTTAAGGGGTAGATACCATGCTTTCTAAGTTTACATTTCTTACGTGTGCACTAGAAATTCATGCTAAGGGCTGATTGTATGCGAGCATATCATGCATTAGATATCATGTTACTGTTTCAGCATCCTATTATGGCATTATCATATAGAGTCATGCTCTAGGATTAAATGTTAATATAAACTTGTCATTCATGTAAACCAGTTCTAGTATCGCTGTAATGTCGTGGTACACCTAGGAATCATGCTTATGATAATAATGCACTGACATATAAGTCATCCTCATACTTGCTGCATATCATGTTAAATACTGTGACTTCATGTATTTAGAAATCCTGCCTAGGAATTCTACATATCACCCATTATGCATCCCTATGTGTGCATATTAGATATCATGTCTGAGGACCTCATTCAACACCTAGTTTAACTACTAACTGCATGAAAAAGGCCCCTAAGAATAATTTCACCATGTTTTCAAACAACTGGTAATAGTTATGTATTTTGCAACACCTAAATGCAGCATGTTTAGGAAAACTAACTTGTAACAGTTTCTTTAATAATCCAGATAATTACTGAGTATTGGCAGATGCTTAAGCAAGCTTTAGGTGTTAAATCTATTAAAACTGGAAGCATACTCTTTATACCTGTTGCTTGACTATTAATGGTTATAATCAGTAAGAAACTGATAAAATTCATCTTCTGAAATAAAGCTGCCTCACTATTTCATTCTCATCTAGATATCATGCCTTAGGTTCTGAAGTTAATGCTAATCATGTGCATAATCTGTGGAGGAATACTTGGGCCTCGTATCTGCTCTTATTTGTTTTCCCTTATCTGAAGTCCTAATTGTCGTTGTTTGTCACTTAGAATCTTGTCCTTTAAACCTAGGGGTCAACCTAGTACTTCCTTTTAGGATAGTAGCTCTAGCCTCCTCCAGGAATTATAGGATGGGACAGGTAATAGCACGCAATAGAATCCGTGACTAACACACGCTTTAATTACCTTCACGGGGTGGGAAGGGTAGAATATGGATATGATGACCGATGCGCTAAAACCACGTGTAGCCCCTCTTCGAGGAGTGATTACCATGTATCGCATTGATGTGATCCATATTATTATAAACCTAGGACACATGTACACGCTAGTGTTTTCTAAACATCTGATTCTTAAGATTTAAATCCTCTCTTATTTGAGACTTTACTTGTTATTTGCTAGTTGTACAAATTCACGAAACCATTTGGCCGGGAACCACACTTGTGGATCTTGAGGGGTTCCTAACACCTTCCCCTTAGGATAATTTCAAGCCCTTACCCAAATCTCTGGTTAGCAACGTAGTTATAATTGAACCCCTTAGGTGCCCTAACGCACCGTTAAAATCGTTAGGTGGCGACTCTTCAAAATATGCAAACCCTTTTCCCAAAAGGAAAGAGTTGTCCCAACCAATTTCATAAACCCAATATTCCGAGAGGAAAAAAAGGGGGCGCGCCATATACTTCATTGTACAGGATCTGAGGTAGGTGCATCTAGTTATCCGACAGGCGCACATACCTGATTCGGACAGAGACTTAGGATGAGCTGCTCCCACCCTAGCCATTCAGCAGCATACCGGAGTTCCCCTTTTGTTTGTATCTGTCTACTTATTTCAAGCAGTAGGGTAGTCTTCTTTTGTATATTCTACTAGTCGCCCTCGCACTTCTGAAACTAGATCCTTGACACTTATTAGTAGACTTGATTTTTGGGTTGTAATCATATGATTATGATCTCCTTTAGTTATTTCCGTTACAATGGCCTTATAAGTTTGTTATTTATCGAATGCTTTCAATTTAAGTTAAGTAGATGTTCGGGTTGTTTAATAAAATAAATGAGAACTCACTAGTTAATTAGTGTTGGCTTGCCTAACAATGGTGTTGGGAGCCATCACGACCTATAATGGAATTTGGATCATGACAGTAAGTGTCAAGTCGACTCCTCGTCACTATTTCTTCGATGTTAGACTGGATACTTAGTGGGTACATATTGTTTATGTAGTCATACTACGCTTTTGTACTTAATTGTACAGGATCTGAGGTTGGTTCATCTAGTTACCCACCCGGCGCGCATACTTGATCTTGGACTGAGACTTTACAGTGAGCTGCCCCCTTCTGAGCCATTCAGCAGCATGCCGGAGTTTCTCTTTTGCATGTATCTGTCTATTCTATTTCAGGCAGTAGGATAGTTATCTTTTGTATATTCTACTAGTTTCCCACACACTTGTGACACTAGATCTTGGAATATATTAGTAGACTTTGATTTTTGGGTTGCAGTTCAATAGTTATAACTTCTTTTTGATGTTTCCATTTTGTTTGCCTTAAAAACCCCTTATTTATAAAATTCTTTAAATTTAAGTAAAGTTAGATGTTGGGATTGCTTAGTTGCTGGCTTGTCTAGCAACGATGCTGGACGCCATCACGACCTAACATGGAGTTGGGTCGTGACAATATAATAGTCCATAATTTTTTTTATAATTATTTTTCTAAATATTATTTTTTTTCACGTTTAGGAGATACTATTGTCACGCCCCAACCTCGGGGAGTGCGACCAACGCTCAACCGAGTGAACTCGTTCGAGCAAGCCTTTCAAACATATCCTATCCGACTCACTCATATTCCAAAAAGGGAACGCATCACCGTTCATTAACCCGGGTAGAGGTCAGTTACATAAATATGCATACATTGCTAGTTCACTCTTCCTTACATACAATATATGATAATTAAACTTCCAAAAGTACTTTCAGTTTATGATTAAGTGGAATAGGGTTTCAACATACAACTAGATTCAATAACATCCCCGCCACCCATACATGACCCACATAAACGTCTACGGAGCCTCTATAGATACAAAAGACAAACATGACAATGCCGGAAATAAGGCCCCAGCTATACCTCAAAAGATGGTAGCTTATGCAAAAGAAGAACAACTTCTACTATACATAACCAGGGAAGAAGCGGCGCTCACCATGACTGCTATGAGGAGAAAGAGTGAGGGAACCTCTATCGGCGATCAGCTCTATCTGCAATAGAACCACCTACATCCATTTGAAGATGTAGTGCCCCTGGCAAAAGGGACGTTAGTACCATCAAATAGTACTAGTATGTATGAACAGTTCCACTCTAAATTAGAATAAGCAATAAACAGGTAGGAAAGCAGACATGGAAATCACATAGCACTTCACATGAATCGAGAATCACAAGTAGGGGGTCACATTGTTTCTTGTTTCGCCTTTCCATCCTTTTTGATTAATAGTCTCTTAATGCCAAGTTCCATGATTTATAAAACCACCGTGTCTTTTTACACGGAGTCCGGTCTCGTCCCGACCGGCTAAGCCAGCCCAAGTGAGACATCACCAACATCATAATTCATATTCATATTCCCAATGTAAATGCCACCATGTGTACAGCATGGCGTCCGATCTCGGCCCGATCGGCTAAGCCATCTCACTTTGGGACATAATCATTTCATTTATTTACTCAGTTCACATATCATTTCCACCATTTATCACATAGTTTTTGGCACTTGGACACGTGCTACAATTCGAGTCTGATTCATGTTTTTATTTGTTCAATAGAATCATCCTTCATATTAACGAGAACCAACATATATTGAATTGCACACATAATAGAAGCAGCACGTAGGGTTACAGTTCACATTTTCAAGTAGCATGGTGACATGGTAGTCAACTAGAACAATTAAGAAATAGATATCTTTCAACTTAACACATTAAAACAATCAACTCAAGTATGATCAACTAAGAGACTCATACCACCTATTCAGAAACCAACGAGGTGATTATACGGAGATTAGAGTTAGCCATACATACCTCGACTGGGTCTTATCCCAAATTCCTACGACGATTTACAAAATCCTTTAGCTCTTTCAATATATTTAACAAAATAGCACAATAAAATCTTAATTAGAAATTTGATCATAGACCTAGCTCATTTGAGTATTACACCTACCATTATGAATTTCTAAGGTCCCATCCCCCATTTCTTTCTATTTTTGCTTTTACTTACCCTCGCATAGTTTAGAATCCCATGCATGCAAGGTCCCTATCCTTATCCCCATGAACTAACCTACCAATGGCCCATTTTAGCTATAACATGAAATTTAAAGTTGGTGCAGTAGAAACTTACCTCTTAGAGTGAGGAAATTTGTACCCTATTTGATTATTCCCAAGTCTTTAGTGATGAGTGTAGATCAATTGGATGGAAATGGAACCTTCTCTCTTGAACTCCCCCTTATCTCACTCTAAATTATCAGGAAAGTGAATAAAAATGGTGGGGAATGGTGTTATATTGGTCTAGGCTCGGGTTTAAAAATTAGAAAATGGGGTGCCCCAACTCAATTATGCGGTCGCATATGCGACCGTAGAAGGGAAATGCGACAAGCAAACCTTTCGCAAAAATGGCCTCAGCCGGGTGAACAAACTGACCGAGTATGCGGTCATTATGCGGTCACATAATGTGCCGCATAACTCCCTCCGCAAAAATCCCATAGCAGATCTGTGACAAATATGCGGCCCCCATATCGATTATGTGATTGCATAACTGGCCGCATATTTGTCTTTAAACTAGGCCAGCCCTCTGATCCATTATGCGACCATTATGCGGTCCGCATAGCAATTATGCGACAGCATAATGGACCGCAGATTTGTATCCCTTCGTGAACTTTTTCCTCTAAGTCCGAAGGGTACTGTTCAATCCTAAAAGGTCCGAACTGCGGCGAGCAAGTTCGCCGCGAAGAAATTTCTACAACAGTAACAACGTGGCGATCTAACTGGGTGCCATTTTGGTAAAGAATTTTACGGGTCCTTCCAAATATACTGTCACGATCCCAAATCCTAAGCCGGTCTTGATGGCGCCTATCATGGAACTAGGCTAGGGAACAATTACATACTGACATAATATTTCATAATTTTCAAAACTATTCCGATCTTTCACAAAAATTTCTTTCGCTTAAGCGGTTTAAAGCAACAAAATGAGTAAAATAGTTTATACACGACCCCAAAACCTGGAGTCAACCGTCATGAGCATCTACGAGCAGTACAATATAACCCTACTGTCAAAATACATCAAGACTCGTAACGAGGAACTAAGTACAAAATAAGAAATAGGAAAAGAGATGTTGTGGATGGTGAATAGCTACCTCGAAGTCTCAACTCCGGTTCCACACGAAGGAAGGAAACTAGCGCTCGGTACCAACACTTGTATCTGCACACAGGGGTGCAGGAAGTAATGTGAGTACACCAACTCAGTAGTAATGAAAATAAATCAAGTCTAAGCAGTAAAGAACACATAAGATCAAATCATCAATTCATAACAAGCACATCCTTTCTTTCCAACAGTGTATACATTAAATCAAAATGTTGTAAAAACAATCTTCAGTAAAATCCTTTTGGAAAATGTGTTTTCCAACAATTTCAGAAAAAATACCCAAAGAGTTTAGTGTAAAATGAAATAAATCATAAATAGCCCCTCGGGCCAAAACATGTATCATAAATTGCCCCTCGGGCAAATCATCACTCAGAATCAGTCGCTCAGCATACCTCACAATCACTGAGTATCAGCCCCTCGGGCAACCTCACTATCACTCATGCCTTCCAATCACTCGTCACTCGGCACTCGGCACACGGCAATCGCACTCAGTAGGTACCTGCGCTCACTAGGGGTGTGTACAGACTCCGGAGGGGCTCCTTCAGCCCAAGCGCTAATATGAAGCCACCTCGTGGCATCTCATATCTTCATAATCAGCCCTCGGCCTCACTCAGTCAGAAACTCAGTAAGCCACTCAGGCTATCAGTAAAATGGGGTACTCGACCCAAAACATCATTTTATATCTCAAAATAGTGTAAATAAGGCTGAGTTTCGAAAACAATTAAACATAATATGACTGAGTGTAAATCATAAGTCAACATAGTGAGGAAATAGTAGTAAAAGCCCCCAAGGGGTCTAAATAAGTCGGCGGAAGGCCCCAAATATGGCTTACAACCCAAATATTGCAATAGTTTTAAAACACGATTTAACATATGATTTAAAGTAAATACGCAACTCAATAGTTGTCGCGGAAAGGACCAAGCCCAAATCCAAAAATCTGTGCACGCCACACACTCGTCATCCGGCATGTGCGCCACTCCAAAAATAGTGAGAAAATGCGAAGTCTCGGGTTTTATACCCTCATGACAAGATTTATAGTCATTACTTACCTCAACCCGGCTCGAATACTAATCCGCGATGCTCTTGCCTCTCGAATCGGCTCCCGATTGCTCGGAGTCTAACCAAAACCAGATAACATCATCAATGTACGCTAAAGGAATAAGGCCCAATCGAAAACTATCAATTTTAATCAAAATTCCCGAAATAGGCCAAACACGAGACCTAGGCCCACATCTCGAAATTCGATAAAAATCGCATCACAAGAATCCTTATCCTTTCCCGAGTCTACACATATAAAATGCATCAAAATTCGACCACAATTGACTCCTAAATTACTTAATTATAAGTCTCAATTTCCCAAGCCCTAAACCCCCAATTTATACCATTAAATCCACTAATTCCAAGCCTAATCTGTAAAATAACAACATAGAATCGAGTTTTTAGTCCGAGAAACTTACCTCCATAGAAGACCCTCAAAATCCTTCTTCAATTTGCTCCCAAAATGTCTCAACCCGCATGAAAAAATGATGAAAAATGCCAAAAATTCACGGAGGCAAGTATTTATACTTCCTGCCCAGTGAAACCGCACCTGCGGACCCGCACTTGCGGAATTCCACTTAAGGCCCAAATCTCGCACCTGTGGTGAATCACCTGCACTTGCGGCTCCGCATGTGCAACCCATGTCTGGCTGTTGCGACTTTCTCTAGCCTGATCCCTTTGCGCACCTGCGCAAGCCACCCTGTACCTGCGCAAGCCACGTGCGTCTACCCTTCCAAAGGTGCGGCCACACCAGAAGCCTGGCACCAGCAGCTTCTTTAGCTGCTTTTTCCAACTTCAATCCCTCCGATGACTATCTAAAATCATCCCGAGCCCCTCGGGACCCCAACCAAGCACACAATGAAGTCCCATAACCTTATTCAAACTTAGTCGAGCCTTTGAAACACCCAAAACAATGCCAAAACATCGGATTCAAGCCTATGAACTTTGAGATTTATAATTTTCCGCCAATGATGCCGAAACCAACAAAAACACGTCCGAATGACCTTTGCACACACGTCCAAAATGACACTACGAACCTGCTCCAACTTTCAAATTTCCATTTCGAACCCAATAGCTAAATTTCCTCTGCTGACCGGAAATCGGCAAAACTAAACATCACCAATTCAAGACTAATTCTACACCGGACATCAAAACCACATTCCGAATATACTTCTAAGTCTCAAATCACCTAACGAAGCTATCTGAGCTATAAAATCTACATTCCGAGGTTGTTTACCAAGTGCCAATATAAGAGACTAAGTGTCTCAGTTCTTACCACGACCACTCTGAACCCGAACCAACTGACTCAACACGACAAAATCAGGCTACACAAAACACAATAAAGCAGAAATAGGGGAAACAGGACTAATCTCACGGAACGACCGCCCGGATCGTTACATATACTTATTAATTTAATAGCTCAGTATTAGCTAGTAACTATTTATAAATAATTAATTATCATCGAATTGTATGGTGAATTATGTGTCACTTTATTAAGTTGTTGAAACTTTAAAATGAATGATGCTTGCGAATCATATTTAAATTGTGAATTATGTTTTTATATAAATTATCTTTCAAATAGAAAGCATATTATATAAAAGGGGTATTTTAAGAGAAATATCAAATTATAATATCAAAATTCTTTCAAGATTCATTACTCCTTAAGTGATACATATGTCACGCCCTATACCTGGGAGCGAGACTGGAACTCGGTGCCTCGCCTAACATTGCGTGCCAACTTGCGACTAAGGAACTCTGAACATATAATGTCATACCTTGGCCATGGGCCACATTGCAAGACAATTTGCGAACGCTGACTAAACTTCAATATAAAGTTGGGCCGACAAGGCCGTCATAACTACAAAATATACATACAAGGCTTACAAGTCCAACATACTGCACTAACTGACATGATATGTCTATAAGCCTCTACTGATGGATGTATTATGATCGGAACAGGGCCCCGAACTATCCTCTCTCTCCCTCTCTCTCTCTCTCTCTCTCTATATATATATATATATATATATATATACACACACATACACACACACACACATACATACATATATACAAGATGTACATAAGACTCTAGAACTGACAACCCCCAAGGGCATGAAGCTTACCGATCAAGCTGAACTAGGGCAACACCTAATGAGGAGGTCTATCCATCTGTTTGTCTGAATCTGCACGCACGAAATGCAGCGTCCCCGACAAATGGGACGTCAGTACGAAATAATGTAACGAGTATGTAAGGCAACAGAATAACTAAAAGCTGAAATTGAGCTGATAATATAATAATTGAAAGTAACTGGGACTCAAAGATAATATGAAGATATGCTTACCTGCTGATACTGACTCAACTCTCTCAATTTAGTAAGTAAAATATATGTCCGGCCTTATAAGGCTCGGTATATATAACTGGTTTGCCGTAGTAGGCTCGCTCATAAGCGCTCGTCCATACTAGGCTCTCTACCTATGCCATTCTGGGCTCGCTCATAGGTGCTCGGCCACAGTAGGCCGGGTATATAACTTACCATCTTATCGGAGATTGCCCAATAGGGGCCTGCCCATAGATTATAGCTCGATGGTAGTGAAAATATTGCAATACTATATATATAGTCTCTCTGCTCTCTTGACTGGAAGAAGATAATAATTAATTGAATATGAAGTCCCGATAACGGAGAATACTGTAACTTATAAGACTAGGATAATGTATATAAATTCGGGAATATGAACTTCTCTTTATGCCTCATTATCAAACATATGTAATTACGAGATCATGTCAAAATAAAGGAAGGGCTTAGCCTTAATATACCTGAGCCGATTCTCTTGTCAATCCCTCTAACACAAGTCAATTGCGACAACACGTAACGGTGGATTCAAGTAGGGGAAAATCCGTATGATATTCTTGAGAAAGATTGTACCGTACTCCTTTAAAATTTCAAAATTTCACGATGCTAAGTTACTAGGAAATCTCATTGTAATTTTTGTTTCAAGAGATACACGTTACTGATATATGAATATTTATTTCAAGAAATCTCGTTAGATTCACGTTTCTAATGTTGGAATCCTTGTATAAATTGGTTGAATATGTTGTGAAAAATCCTGACGTTACTTAAGTTTGGAGAAGAATTAAAAGATTTCTCAAAGTTATGAGCTTCTCCATCCATTACCTTTTGTTTTGATTCAAGCATCACTTTCTTGATTTTTTGAGAAGTCTTTTACTAAGTGGGTGTGGGCCCCACTTATTTGTAATGATTAAACCACTAAATTCCTTATATGTGCCACCTTGCAATGTGACTTAAGAGTCACTTAGTGGCTCATATGTGGCTGCCACGTTGGGGGGAAATTTCCCATCCAATAATTATCCACTTCATTCCTTAATTAATTTGTTAATCCCCCATTAATCAATAATTACCCAATTATCCAATAATTATGAATTATCTCAAACTACTCAAAATACTACCCACTTTTAACATACTTTATACACCTTACTGTCATGGTCATGTGGTACCTTGTATGGCACTAGTCTATAAATACGGGGTATTATAGCTTGGACCATATTTTACCCCAAATCGCTAAACTTTGACGAAACTCATTTTCTTTAATTTGTTTACTCTTACTCCTTCACGAATTTACTCATCACGTGTTTAAAATAGCATAATGCTTATAATTTCAAAATAATATCATTCCCGAACTCACGCCGATTAACTTCTGACGAAACTTTAATGTACGAAATGTGGAATGTAACATCTCATTTTCGAGCTTCCATAAATTTACTTATGGCTTACCTTCACGTACAAAAATATGGGGTGTAACATCATTCCCCCCTTAGGTGATGCACTTATCGTTTTCACAACTTATGTACTCTCCTTCCCATCCAGGCAACTGTTCTGTGAATAATTCCTAAATCCAAGGCATTTACACCTTTAGGCCCTTTTCTCACACCATGACTTATGGTCGGAATTCTTCCAATCTCGTAACTATGCTACCTTCTATCATGCAGCATGTACGACTATGACCTTGTATGTGCACTTATGCGAATCTTCTCTCCTCTTTCTTCCGGCTTTTGGCCAATCTCTACGCCTCACTTTGTGAACATATACAAAGCTTGACAAGATGTCCCTCTGGGTATCTATAAGCGCACTGAAGTTCTTTGCTCGGTACTTTGTTGATCTTAAGAGTATTGTTATATCTTATGTCATAGACCCTTTTATCCATCTGTATGACTTTACTGCATCTAGGTAGGACATATTATACCATAACCCTTACTTCAATTTATCATTACTGAGGTCCAAACTCTAGGTTCTTCTTGCGCTGCTTATCATATATGTGTAAATATAAGTCCCTTAATGCTTCCTCATTACTGTTCTCTTAAGAATGACAACCTGATATTATCTCATACTATTGAACTTCTATACATCTATTGTTGACTTAGCTCAATTTTGATCTACAATCTACCATTGATAACTTGAAACTTCTTATGTAACACTACTGCTAGGGCCCACGTTACATGGTGGAACATTTGAAGTGATTTTCCTGGGGGATCATACGATACTATACTTCCATAACCGTTTTTCATAGCATCCTAATGTGGTTTATCTTACGTGGGTATTTTAACCTTGTACAATTCATTAAATCATTACTCACTCAAGTCCCAAACATCATCCTTCATCTATCACAATTACACCCGCATTTTACTACCAGGGCATAATGTCATCTCTTCTAAATGCAACTAGTCTTAGACTCCTTTGAGTTCATTCAAGCTATACTGAGCTTTCTATAACTTAGAGAAACCATCAGCTCTCTTGTTTTCATGAGCTTAATCCCGAGGATTTATCCATTCTGGTCACCTTCTCACTCTCATTTTCTCATCTTTACTCCTGTCTTCCTAAAGCTTTGTCGCTCTACCATACATTAGCTTACAACCTACACATATCTATTTATATTAGTCGCAACGTTCCTTTAACTTGCTTGCACCATAGTTTTCATTATGTTATTCTGGAACATCAAGCGAGACATCACATCGTCTCTAACTCTTCTTTACTCTCTTAACCAGGTTTTTCGATACCTAGAAACCATTGGCTGGAAGACATGCCACTATTGACACCGCTATACTTCCTAGATACTGAATCCTAACGCTTCTAGCCTTTTATCCGAAGAATGGACAATTAATAACCTTCTGCATTTGAATATCTCGTACGTTGTTCAATCTCACCTTACTTAACTTAAAAATCTTGTATCACATCTTCTATCTCCTTCATGACCTCCCTTCCACATAGGTATAATTCACATCCACAACTTGGAGCTCTATTATAACACTTGCGCCTCTGGTGCATACACGATCCAATGGGAGCTTCATACTGAGTTCTTATGAGGCTGATACACTTCTAACTACTTTATCCTAGATCCGTTATAGATATGGTTGTTGTACCATAAATCTTGTACCTCTGATATTAAGAATGATTCTGCTATGTTCCCAATCACGATTCCTATAATTTTCCGTGTCCAATAATCAGACTCCTGATTTATTTGGTTGATGTAACTCCTTAGTTTCCTCTTACTTCTGATCAACCTTCATGTAGGCTTAAGCTATCTCCCAATCTGTGGCTCACAATATTAGTTATTACTTTAGCCTTTCATGGGCGCTATGGAATATCCGTGATACAATCTTCTAACAATCCAATCCTTTGTCTATGGCCTGGAGTCAATTTTTTCTTTTAACTTATATCGGAGTCTTCTACGGCTGTATGAATGCCAACATATAAGTCGCATGAATAATAACCCGAACTCTTAAGTGCGGTCATGACGTAACTTACTCTGGATCACTGATCGAATAATTACTTTTGTTCCTTCTCGGTTTTCTTTAAACGTAGGCAATTACTTTTCCTAGTCTTGCTGCCCCTTGTTGCATGCATACTTAACTTATCTTAGTGCCCATACATATTTAAATTCCATCATATGATCTTGAATATCACTTCTGATTTTTGCTCCCCGTCCATTAGCCACGGTAGGAGCCACTTTCTTATGGAGTGCATACAATGTTGTTGTGAGACTGTTGTTATATGACCATTTCTTATTTGGGTCACTGTGCTTAGGTAAAGCCTTCTTCCTTATTTCCTCAGCTAGTCTTTCATTATAATACTTAGGGAGGACCCTCTGACTTTTATAAAGTTGTGAGCTTATTACATTGTATACTCGACGAACCTTTTGTTATCCTTCCTCGCCTATAATTATCCTTAGATACTTACCTCCACGCCCTTGTGCTTGTAGGGTTGCTTCTGAACTGTTATTTTTCATTGTTTCCTAGTGGAACTCTCGTTTATCCCCGTAACACTCGTACGGTACTTTTAACTACCCCAACTCGTATCTGAATATTTCTGAAGGATCATGATGTCATATCTGTGAGACTAAATTCCCCATGTTGGGGTTCTGCCACGATGCCAAATCCTAAGCCGGCCGTGATGGTGCCTATCATGGAACTAGGCTAGCCAACCATTTCAGATTATCAATATATCCCATAATTTCACCAAAATTTAGTAGATTTTAAAAAAATCAGAAAGAGATAAAGAAATACACACTTCCCCAAAACTTGGAGTCAACTGTCATGAGCATCTAAGACTGAAAATACAATGTACAACAGTGAGTTGCTACAACAAAAGTCTGAGATACAAAAGACCAAAATAAACTATAATCTGAGGGAAGGAAAGGAGGTGAGCTGGGGACGCTGAGTAGCTACCTCAATTCTCGAACAACTCCAAGCTCGTCCGGAAATCAACTAATGGGATGGTCCGGTACCTGGATCTGCACACAGAGGTGCAGGGAGTAACGTGAGTACGCCAACTCAGTAAGTAATCAATGTAACTAAAAACTCGAGTGTAGTGACGAGCCATTTAAATCATGTAAATCCATGTAATGAATAACAGTGAAAATGAATAAATCAAGTCAGAAATCTACAATTCCGAATATTTCACAAAACTTCGGTTTCCACTTAAAATCTCGTATGAAACTTTTGTCCAACATTTATTATCAGAGGCTCAGTGTAAAAAAGAGTGAAAAAACATCATTTATATAAAATATAAGCCCCTGGGGCACAGTATCACTCACAATAAAGCCTCTCGGGCAAGCCTCTCAGTCACTCGTGACTCCACTATCAGTATCTCATGCTCTCACTTAGCACTCGTACTCAGTAAGTACCATGAACACACACAACTGTTGCGGTGGGTAGCCTGCTCCACTACATTTATACATACATATATATTTATACTGGTACGACGTGCAGCCCGATCCATATATATAACATATATTGCTGCAGCGCGCAGCGTGCAGCCTGATCCATATAATAGTCAATTGCGCTCACTGGGGGTGTACAGACTCCTGGAGGGGCTCCTTCAGCCCAAATGTTATATCTGCTGCGGCATGCAGACCTATCCAATATGCATATTGTTGTGGCGTGCAGCCCGATCCATATATAACATATATTGTTGTCATGTGCAGCCCGATCCATATATATATAATCTATATTGTTGCGGCGTGCAGCCCAACCCACATATAATATATAACACATATATTTATGTGGCGTGCAGCCCGTACCATAACTATCATCACATACTCGGCTCTCGGCCTGACTCAGTCACCCTCACAAGCCACTTGGGCAATTTATCTCGACTTATGGGACTCAGCCCAAAATAATTTTCAGTGTTCCTCAAGCAGTGTGATAATAGTGAAAGTAACAACAAGTAGGAAAAAATGACTGAGGTCACAATTTACTAACAAGATAGTGATAGAATAGTGTAAAAGTAAACCCCCCTGAGGGTCTAAACAGGTCGGCACAAGGCCCCAAGCATGGAAAATACCCCTGAGGGTATAAACAGATCGGCACAAGGCCCCAGACATGGCTCACAACCCATAAACAAGTATAAACTTTTGAAAGACAAGATGTTGTAAGGTTTCAAATCGAATACGCGGCTTAATAGTCGCTACGGGATGGACCAAGTCACAATCCCTATCGGTGCACGCCCCCACGCTCGTCATCTAGCATGTGTGTCACCTCATTTATCAACACAATAACAAATAATGGGGTGTCACTCAGGTTTAGAGTACAATCGTTACTTACCTCAAAACAGCCCAAAAGCTACTCTGCGATGCGCTTGCCCCTCGAATTGGCTCCCAAATGCTCCGAATCTAACCAAAATCATATTAACATCATCAATATACGCTAACGGAACAAAACCTAAATCGAAAGATATATATTTTAACACAATTCTCGAAATTCAGCCAAATCTGAGCCCCGGGCCCACGTCTTGAAATTCAATAAAATCTACATCACTAGAAATCTCGTCCTCCCACGATTATATACATACCAAGAACACCACAATCGGACCACAATTGCCTACCCAAATCGCCAAAAGAATTTTCCAAACCTCCTCCCATGTTTCCAAACTTTTTCTACTTTAATACTTCAAATTACAAGCCTAATTCGAACAAAAATAGCATAGAAACGAGTTTTATAATCCGGGAATTTACCTCCACTGAAGAACCTCGAATTCTTTCTTCAATTTGCTCTCAAACAAGCTCCACCTGCATGCAACAATGGAAGAATGATTAAAATTTCGCGGAGTCACCATTTTATATTTTTCTGCCCAGTTAATCTGCACCTGCGGACCTTTCCTCGCACCTGCGGTCCCACGTGCTCACCTGCGTAAACCCACTAACACTCCAATTCTCGCACCTGCTGTCCCTTTTCCGCACCTGCGGCTTCGCAGGTGCGGCCAACTCTTCGCACCTGCGGACTCCTCCTTCCTAGCGTATTTTCACGCCCGCGCATGTACCTTCGCACCTACGGCGTCGCACTTGCGGCTTCCCTTCCGCAGATACGGCCATACCATAAGATTCACACCAGCAGCTATTTGTTGCAAATTTCCTAAGTTCGAACCTCTGCCTAACCATCCGAAATCAATCTCGAGCCCTCGGGGCCTCAAACAAGCATACCAACACAACCCATAGCATCATTCAAACTTAGTCGAGCCTTCGAAACACCAAAAATAACACAAAATACCAAAATTATATCAAATTCAAACCTATGAACTTTGAAACTTCTAAATCTCGCCAATGATGTCGAAACCAACCAAAACACTTCTGATTGACCTGAAAATTTGCACACCTATCCAAAATAACATTACAAACCTTCTCCAACTATAGGAATTCCATTCTGACCCCTATATCCTATTTTCCACTGCCGACGGAAAATCGCCAAAAACTAACCTTCGCCAATTCAAGCCTAATTCTACATCGTACATCAAAACTTCATTCCAAACACACTCCTAACTCCCAAATCACCTAGCGAAGCTATCCGAGCCATAAAATCCGTATTCCGAGGTAGTTTACCAATAAGTCAACTCTCAATTTGACTTTTCAACTATTAGGCTACTTTAAGAAGCTAAGTGCCTATGTTCTCACCACAACCACTCCGAACCCAAACCATCCGACCCAACACAACCTAAACGGGCTAAGAAATATTTGATAAAACAGAAATGGGGGAAACGGGGCTAATCTCACGAAACGACCGGCCGGGTCATTATAGGTTCACTCTTGTTTATCTTGCATGATCTATTGATTTGTCTGTATCCTCTTATGTAGCCATAACTAGGCTCTTCCTAAATCAACTACTAACTAATCGTTGGCCCATTTTCATGTCAATATTCCGCATAATCTTTCTTGGGTTATTTCCTTTGTCTTAACTTACGTTCTCGTACTGGCTCCTTATTTATAAATAAAATCTCGGGCAGGAACACTCACTTCCTCTCCTTGATGTCTTGTTTACATAGTGTTCTGGAATCGTAGCCTATCTGTAGGCTTTGAATAAGTGCAATTTCATCCCTTTTTTATTTTTTTCCGCATTCTTCCTTTACCATTCCATAGTTACTAGAAACACTTAATTCTGACTTAATACCACATCACTGTGTATAAATATTTTAACTTTTCATCTTTGGCGTCTTTTCACATCATCGATGACCCTTACTCTCCTTGTGGCAATCCTTCTGCATCAAGGATAACAAATCCTTACTTACGAGGGTGACACTTAGCATAACTGCACATACAGTCCCTTAAGCTTAACTTTGCTCGCATTGCTTGCTTTAGGGAAGCGTCTTCCTAAATGACCTTTACAAGTTATTCTTCTATTGTCCTTTCTATTATTATCAGAACGCGATCTGAAATTCTCATGATGTCGGCCATTATCAAATCACTCAGTCCCTAATTCATGTTTAGTTTACCTTGTTCATCAGTTCATACCGATTTCTATTATTTTGGGGTCTAACGTATCCTTCTCGTTGTCGCGTTGGAGTGACGGACTTATTTCTCGAAATGAGGATATGACTTTATGGCCTATACTCTTTTGTTTTCTCAAGGCATGTCACCTCTCGTCTTTTCCTTCACTTGGCTATAGACTCGATGATATTGTCATCTATCATTGTCATACATGTATCACATCTCACCCATAATACCTCATTATCTCTCTTCTTATTTCCTTGCTAATATTTTGGTCTATCACTTTATTCTTAAACTTCAACAAAACATTCTTTTGCTTTAGCTCCCCTTACTCCATCCTCTGGCTCTCCGAGTTTCCTAACATTCTTGCTCTACTAGGGACGGGAGCCATTCTAAGGTAATATTTATCCTTCCAGGATTCTAGTGCCTATCTTTGTAGTACTCATATCCAGCTGTACCATTTTAGAGTGCACAGTCTGGGTGTCTCACAAGGAGATCTATTAGAACATTTTCAATATCCTTCGGAAATATCAACTAACGCAAATAATCCATTCACCATTTTGGGTTACCCTAACCCCAGTCAGATCCTGATACCCCGTCATTCTCTTAAACTACACTTGTTAGCTCCCATAGAGCATAATTGAGATGGGTGTGATCAATTGTATATATCTCTGTTATTGTTGAAGGTACTCCAAACTCTTACATTCCCCTGACTGAACTGTAAATACTGATTATCTTCATTAACTAGGCGCCTCGTACCCTTCTTCAACTTGCTTCTTTTACTTGTTGAAACTTGTATTTACCTTCTGAATCTCTTATTGTTTTTCACAATATGGGTGTATAGATATTCTTTTATTAAGGCTCCTTATCAAAGAGGCTTACACATCTTGGTACACACATGTTCTGCTGAAGACCTTATATTTACTCATCAGAATCATGATGCAAAATCGAGTTCCTCTTACTCAACTATTTCACTGCCACATGCAATCTCTTACCAACTGTCTTTCTGGATGTATGTATTGTCTTATTACGAATATAATAGAAATTAGGAGTTTGAATTCATATAACTGAGCTCTACCACACGATCTATAGTAAGAAGAAAGAGTGATAGTCATAAATGCCCTGTAGCCTCCTGCTTATAAGTGTGGTGCACAACACACCCATAAACAAGACTCTACTAGACACGGCTTGTAGACTCCCTAGGACAGAACTGCTCTAATACCACTTCTGTCACACCCCGAACCTAGGTACCAAGACCAGCACCCGGTACCTCACCTATCCTTCCGTACCAACTTGCGACTAAGGGACTATGAACATATAATGTCATACCTTGGCCATGGGCCACATTGCAAGACAATTTACGAATGCTGACTAAATATCAATATAAAGTTGGGCCGAAAAGGCCGTCATAACTACTACAGCTAGAAAACCAACAAAATATGCATACAAAGCTTACAAGCCCAACATACTGCACTAACTGACATGTTATGTCTATAAGCCTTTACTGATGGATGTACTATGATTGGAACAAGGCCCCGACCTATCCATAACATATACATGTGTGTGTGTGTGTGTCTATATATATATATACACACACATATATACAAGATGTACATAAGACTCTAGACCCGGAAACTCCGAAGGGCATGGAGCTTACCGATCATGTTAAACTCGGGCAACACCTAATGAAGAGGTCTATCTGTCTGTTTGTCTGAACCTGTACACATGAAATGCAGCGTCCCCGGCAAATGGGACGTAAGTACGAAATAATGTACCGAGTATGTAAGGCAATAGAATAACTAAAAGTTAAAACTGATCTGATAATATAATAACTAAAAGTAATTGAGAGTCAAAGATAATTTGAAGATATGCTTACCTGCTGATACTGACTCAACTCTCTCAATATAGTAAGTAAAATAGGTGCCCACCCTTATAAGGCTCGATATATATAACTGCTTTGTCGTAGTAGGCACGCTCATAGGCGCTCGGCCATACTAGGCTCTCTATCTCGTCCATCCTGGGCTCGCTCATAGGCGCTCAGTCGCAATAGGCGCGATATATAACTTACCATCTGATCGAAGATCGCCTAATAGGCGCCTGCCCATAGATTATAGCTCGATGGTAGTGAAAATACTGTAATATTGTGTGTATATATATATATATATTACTATTCACTCTTTACTGGAAGAAGACAATACTAAATTGAATATGAAGTCCCGATAAGAGAGAATACTGTAACTTATGAGACTAGGATAACGTATATAAATTTGGGAGTATGAACTTCTCTTTATGCCTCGTTATCAAACATATGTAATTACGAGATCATGTCAAAATGAAGGAAGGTCTTAGCCTTAACATACCTGAGCCGATTTTTCTGACAATCCCTCTAATACACGTCAATTGCGACAACACGTAACGATGGATTGAAGTAGAAAAAAATCCGTATGATATTCTTGAGAAAGATTGACCGTACTCCTTTAAATTTGTAAAATCTCATGTTGCTAAGGTGCTAGGAAATCTCGTTGGAATTTTTGTTTCAAGAGATTCACGTTACTGATACATGAATTTTTGTTCCAAGAAATTTCGTTGGATTCACGTTGCTAATGTTAGAATCCTTGTATCAATTGGTTGAAGATGTTATGAAACATCCTCACGTTACTTAAGTTGGAGAAGAATTAAAAGATTTCTCAAATTTATGAGCTTCTCCGTCCGTTACCTTGTGTTTTGATTCAAGCATCACTTTCTTGATTTTTTGAGAAGTCTTTTACTAAGTGGGTGTGGGCCCCACTTCTTTGTGATGATTAAACCACTAAATTCCTTAGATGTGGCATCTTGCAATGTGACTTAAGAGTCACTTAGTGGCTCATATGTGGCTGCCACGTTGGGGGGAATTTCTCACCCAATAATTATCCACTTAATTCCTTAATTTATTTGCTAATTCTCCATTAACCAATAATTACCCAATTATTCACATGATTAAGAATTATCTCAAACTATTCAAAATAATAATCGCTTTTAATATACTTTATACACTTTACTATCATGGTCATGTGGTACCTTGTATGACACTAATCCATAAATATGGGGTATTATAGCTTGGACCATATTTTATCCCAAATTGCCAAACTTGGACGAAACTCAATTTCCTTGATTTGCTTACCCTTAATCCTTCACAAATTTACTCATCATGTGTTTAAAATAGCATAATGCTTATAAGTTCAAAATAACATCATTCCCGAACTCACGTCGATTAACACACGACGAAACTTTAATGTACGAAAATGTGGAATGTAACATCTCATTTTCGAGCTTCCATAAATTTACTTACGGCTTACCTTCACGTACACAAACATGGAGTGTAGAAACATATAATGTTTCGTATCGAATACATTACTTTTGATGTTTGAGTTGTAACGACATTGCAACTAATTTGCATATTAAGATATATGTCATACTTTTCGTATTATTCGTAGTTGAATTATAATTTATAAATATTTTAAACTTATAACTTTGTGATTTTAATGTAATTTTTATAATTATTTTTAATTTTATACTATCTTAAAAGTCTTGAAATTAGTAAAATTAAAGATCTGTGGGACTTACACCTTATGTCCCAAGGCTTATGCCTCGCCTCGTCAGAAGTAAAACGCCTCATCTCATTCCCCCATCTTTTAAAACATTGAGCACCACACAAGATGTTCTTTAATTCCATGTGAAAAAATCACATCCGAACAGCTTATACTCGAATAATTACAAAAACCAAAAACAAACCCCTACCTATCACACCTAGAGAAGAACCATTAAGTTTTTCTATGCACAAGAGAATATTAAATGGACAAATAAAAATCTCGCATATTGGTATGTAACAATCAACAAATCAGGAATGCCCCTGTCCTACACTAGTTAGGTTTTGCTATATGAACCCTTAATATCCATCCCGCTCAATTTACGCAGATTTCATTCCAATACTTGATAAATTCCTTTTTAGATAAACTATGACTCTATAAAACTAGAGGTATGCTATAGGTGATATGTAAAATTAGAGGATATCATAACTGCAACAGATTGGAATATGGCTATTGTCAAGTTATATATAACCAACCACACGATTTAGATAAAAAAGAAAAAAATGCTTCTTTATGCACTGGATGCAGAAAATTTACCAAGCCTGCAGCAAAACCAACCCATTATAAATAATCAGATAAGGTTCATAAAAGACTTTTACTTTATAAGTAGAAGGAATTTATTATACTTGAAATTCAAGACTATCATCAATCGCAAAATCATGACAATAAAAATTCAAATTTTGGATTTTTTTCTTAAAAATCCATTCAAGATTATCATCTATGATTTGAGCGTTTACCTGTTACAGATTGTTGAGTACCTATTTCATATCATCTATGATTTAGTTTATGATTTTTTTCTTCCAATTGCTTGGATTCTTCAAAAATCATATAAAAATCGAATGTACAGCTGCAAAATTTCAGAAATATGTTTGATCTTGAAAGTGGAAATCGCATTATCTCTATATAACTCCATCAGCAACTACGGAAATTGAAAAAATGAGACCTAGAAATTAAAGAAATCGAGAATGAAAAAAAAAAGGGCAACTTGATTCATTTCACATTAATTTTTACCTAGGATTTGAAAAAAATCCTAAGTTTCAAAGTACTTTGGGGGAAATCAAAAACGAAAAAAGAGGGGGTGACTGAGTGAGAGAGAGAGAGGCGGAGGGAAGGAGGGGTCAAATTACCTGGGAATGGAGTAAAGTGAGGAGCGTCTGGAGTGAAAGATACAGAGTAGGGAAATACCATGTGAACAGAATGAGGGAAAACTTAAGGTTATGTGAATAATAATAAATTTTTCCCACTATTACCCAGGAAAATCTTTGTGGGAAATCTTTTTCATAATTATAAGAAAATTTTAAAAATATCCGTTCACACTAAGTCTATGGGAATATGTGAAAAAAAAATTATTTATTGTTTAAATTCCCACTGTCTTCACTGGAAAATTTTTTCAGTTTTATATAATTATTTTTTAATGACTTTTCCTACAGAATCAGAGGGAAATAAATTACGCGCATTTTTGCGCCGAAACGTTCCCACGGATAATCAATGGCATATGTTATTATTTTTCTAGGAAAAGGAATTTTAATTTTTCCATTGTATTTCGGTGGGAATTGCCACTGAAAAAATTTTTGTGGGAAAGTGATGTGTTCTAGTAGTGATCTTTTAACGTATTATTTCAAGTTTGGACTTATAAGATCTGAATGCTCTAATAAGTTTTATACTCCATAAATATTAGTAACTCAAATAAAGTCAAACTAAAATTAAATCAATATTAATGCTGACAAAAGACGTTCAATACAATTGTACTAGAAATGCAAAAAATATTGTTGGCTATCTATTTTTTTAGTTTTTTCATAATTTAGATAAATGCATAAATTTTTTGGCCTTTTGACATGTAAATAGTAGTATTTACTGTAGCAACTTAGTAATTTTAGATTATATTTATTTTTATTATGGCTTATAATATTTTATGCGATTTTATTATCTTTATTATTGAATAAGTAGTATAACGTCATGACTCATCTTATATTTCATGTATAGTTTTGTTTTACTTGGATTAAGGAAATATTTAGAGTACAAATAATTTGTACTATGAAGACTTTATGAAAAAAAACCCGAAAAATCCGAGATTAAGAAGCCTGACTTTTATTGGTTCGGTTTGGTCTTTAGACACAATTTGTGTGTTTTGATAATTGAAAATTTTGAACCAACTCGATCTATATATACCCCTAGGCAGGATGCTCTATATAAGGAAATACCCTCTCTCAGACAAATAAAATATCAGTTTATTTTCACAAACATTTCCCTTATCCACTTGGCTGTAAGACAATCAACAAGGGAACATGAACTGTTCTCATCCAAGATATTAACCATGCATCTTTTGCTCCTTTCTCCTCTTTGATAGTCCTCCAAAATCCATATATCCACTGCATGCATACTGAAAAACATTCAAGTGACAAAAAGCCAAACAATTGATCGTCCCTTCACTAAGAGAGTCAGTAGTTCGATGCTCTTTCTTTGAGTTGCACACACTTCCACGGATGAGGCATAACAGAGAATTCTTCCTTTTCAAAATTCCCATATGCAAGAAATTAAACCACAAACCCATGGAACCTCAACCCTAACTGACACTGACATAATCGTGTTATCATGTTGTATACGGTAAAAATCGAGAGACCCGATTATATGGGCTCGAGGTTATATCTCGAGAGAAAATTTGTATCAAAGTGAGTTCTAACTCGAGAAATATATAGACCGAGGGATCGGGATATGACTAGATCGACACTACAGTAACAAAATCACGAGATATCCGCAGTCGACCATCAATCCCGGTGAGAATCTAGGAGAAAGTAGAGCTATCAGTGGTTAATGATACCAATCATGTATTTTACTTCTGAAATAAGAGTAATATATTATTTAGGATTCCTCTACTATATAAAGAAGAACCCTATTCATTTGTAGGGATCATGATCACAATCATTGTTACACCACATTATAGAGAAATACAAACATTCTTCTATTCATTTTTAATTCTTCACATTTGTGTCATTTCCATCATTATTGTTGTTCTTACCGTTCTTGGCAATTGTTCTCGTGTCTAATCCAGACCGAGGACGTTTAATCATCATTATCCGATTTTGATCCTTTTGAGTCATCTGATTCGTTTATTTATTTAGTTGTTTATTAATTAACATTGAATTAGATCACATATCCTTATAACCACATTACAAGTTTAATTGTTACTCGTATTTCGAGGTAAACAATTTGGCGCCCACCGTGGGGCTAAGGATAATAGTGATTTCTCGGTGTTAATTCTGGTATAACACACTATTTTAGGCTTGTTTCTTGTTATGAGTTTTTGTTTTCAGGATAAGTCATGTCAAACTCACAAAAACACGGCTACACATAGTGACAACGGCCTCGGACTCCACGGGGAGAATGAGAATGTTATCTCTCCAAGAGTCCAGGTTCCACAAGATGACCTCGGAGGAGCTCCGCCTGCCAACCTGGTCGACGTCAGTTCACATATTGCTTTGAACGCAGATTTAGGCGGGGACCCTGATAGAAGCGTACACAGATAGGGTCAGACCGACGGTCGAGGTACCCAGGGCAGAGGAGACGAAGGTGTTAGTCTCCAAGTCATATTTGAAATGATGCAAGTCCAACAGAACGCTATTGCCCAGTTGCAGAATTACTGCGTGGCTCCGAATAGGGTCGAGAAAGAGGCTACTCTCCATACCGAGCCAGTTCCTGAAAGATCATATGACAATACTTCGACGACTGACCCCGTTATAATGAGAATGCTCGAGGAGCTTACTAAGAGGATAGAATCGGGGGAAAAGAAGATTGAAGCCAACGATAAGAAGGTGGAAACCTATAAATCTCGAGTTGTATAGATTCCGGGGGCACCACCAATCTTAAAGGGAATGGAGCCCAAAAAATTTGTACAAAAACATTCCCTCCAAGTGCGGCTCCAAAGCCCATACCAAAGAAGTTCAGGATGCCCGATATACCAAAGTACAACGAGACCTCGGACCCCAATGAGCATGTTACCTCTTATACGTGTGTTATTAAAGGAAATGATTTGGAAGATGATGAAATCGAGTCAGTACTGCTGAAGAAATTAGGAGAGACCCTGTCCAAGGGAGCTATGATTTGGTATCACAACTTGTCTCCGAACTCTATCGATTCATTCGCCATGTTGGCAGATTCGTTTGTTAAGGCGCACACTGGAGCTATAAAGGTCGCAACAAGAAAATCATACCTCTTCAACGTGAAGTAAAGGGAAAACGAGATGTTACGAGAGTTTGTATCCCGATTCCAAATGGAACGTATGGAATTACAACCGGTTACCGATGATTGGGCTGTTCAGGCTTTCACCCAAAGACTAAACGAGCGGAGTTCGATCGCATCATGCAAACCAAAATTTGATAGAATACCCTGTTGTCACTTGGGCAGATGTTCACAACCGGTATCAGTGAAGATTAGAGTCGAGGATGACCAACTGGGAGCCCCCTCGAGTTCAGTTCACCCAAGTCGTTCGACAGGTAAGAACCAAAGGGATCTTGACAAAGAATCGAGATCAAACAAAGGTCGATATCAGTTGTGTGTTGCAGATAGAAGAAACAACCATATGGGACGTAATTCCTCCCGTAACAATCGAATGGGTGACCGAGGAAATAATTCTGAGGGACTCATGAGCAAGACTGGATTCGACAAATACGAGGATCCCACAGAAGCACCCCAATTATTGGAGTAAAATTTCAGCATCGATGCCTCAAGTATCGTATCGCCCATTGGAAGGATTAAAGGCACCAGGTGGCCCAGATCCATACAAACTGATCATTCTCAGAGGAATTCTAACTTGATGTGGAAATACCATGGCGCACATGGCCATAGGACCAAAGACTGCAGACAGTTGAGAGAGGAAGTAGCTCGGTTCTTCAACGAGGGTCATCTTAGAGAATTCCTCAACGACAGAGCCAAAAATCACTTCAGGGAAAGAGACGCCAACAAAAAGAAGGAGGAAGAAACACCTCAACATGTTATCCACATGATCGTTGGTGGAGTTGATGTCCCACAAGGATCTGTCTTCAAACGCACCAATGTATCGATTACGAGGGAAAAACGAACCCGAAATTACATGCCCGAAAGCACCCTTACATTCAAACATGAGGAGACAGAAGGCCTCTCCCAGCCACACAACGACGCCCTGGTAATTTCTACTTTGCTAAATAAAATTCAAGTTAAACGTGTTCTTCTAGATCCACGTAGCTCGAAAAATATAATCAGGTCGAGGGTCGTAGAACAGCTCGGCCTACTTGATCAAATTGTACGCGCATCTCGAATCCTAAACGGCTTTAAGATGGCTAGCGAAATAAAAAAGGAATAAATAATCCTACTAGTAAACGTAGCTGAGACCATCCAAGACACAAAATTTCTCTTCATCGAGGGTGACATGAGGTATAATGCATTGCTTGAAAGGCCATGGATCCATAACATAAGGGCAGTGCCATCAACCCTTCACCAAATGGTGAAGTTCCCAATAGCTGATTGGGTGAAAATAGTTTACGGGGAACAACACGCTGCAAAGGAGATGTTTGAAATCGGTGAGGTGACGCCAATACCAGCACCCTTGACCTCAGAAAATTCGAGCATCGAAGATAAACAAGCAGCCAAATAGCAATCATTGTCCCCAGCCTCGACCGAAGCTGATGAGGAGGTAATCGAAGATGATGAAGAGGATTTTCTCAGTCCCCGAACTTTCGTCTTTCCCAAAGAATCGGATGTAAATAAATCGATGGTCGAAAAGCTGGAACAGGTGATACTCATCGAGTATCTACCCGAACGCAAGGTATACCTAGGAACGGGATAAACCCCCAAAATCAGGAAAAAACTCATTCAATTTCTTATTGATAACATGGATTTATTTGCGTGGTCCTATTTAGATATGACAGGAATCCCACCCGAGATTACAACTTATTAGTTGAGCCTGGATCCCAAGTTTGGACCAGTACAGCAAAAGAGAAGGCCGTAGTTCGAGGTGAAGCACGCCTTCATAAAGAAAGAGGTAACTCAACTCCTTAAAATAGGGTCCATTCGGGAAGTCAAATATCCCGAGTGGTTAGCCAACGTAGTTGTAGTCCCCAAAAAGGGGAACAAGATTAGAATGTGCGTATATTATAAGAACCTAAATAAAGCATGTCCAAAAGACTCTTTCCCTTTGCCTAACATCGATCGAATGATCGACAACACGGCTGGCCACGAGATACTTACCTTTCTCGACGCCTATTTTGGGTACAACGATGGACCCGGAAGACCAGGAAAACTTCTTTCATCACTAAGTATGGAACTTAATGCTATAATATAATGCCCTTCGGGCTAAAAAATGGCGGGAGCTACATATCAACACCTAGTTAACAAGATGTTCGAAGAACAGATAGGGAAATCAACAGAAGTTTACATCGATGACATGTTAGATATGTCCCTGTGCGCAGAGGACCATTTGACTCATTTGTAGTAGACATTTGAAATCTTGAGGAAGTACAACATGAAGCCAACCCCGAAAAGTATGCCTTCGGGGTCGGCTCGGGAAAATTCCTCGGCTTCATGGTGTCAAATCGGGGAATTGAGATTAACCCCGACAAAATCAAAGCCATCGAGGACATCACCATTGTGGACAGCATAAAAGTCGTTTAGAGGCTAACCAGACAGATAGATGCCCTAGGCCGGTTCATTTCGAGGTCGTCAGATCGGAGTCATAGGTTCTGTTCCTTGCTTAAAAATAAAAAACATTTTACATGGACTCCGGAATGACAGCAAGCATTGGAGGAGTTCAAAAAGGCACCTATCGAGCCCACCTTTGCTCCACACCCCAAAGATAAATGAGAACCTATACTTATACTTGGCAGTGTGCGAAATTCGGTAAGTGGAGTACTAGTTGGAGAAGAACAAGGTACACAGTTTCCCGTTTACTATCTGAGTCGAACTTTAGGAGATGCTGAAACCAGGTATCCGCGCCTAGAAAAATTAGCACTTGCACTAATAAGTGCATCTAGAAAAATAAAGCCATATTGTCAGTGTCATCCTATATGTGTCATTACCACATATCCCCTTTGAAATATATTGCATGAGCCCGAGCTATCGGGCCGATTGGCCAAGTGGGTCGTCGAACTTGGCGGGTACGATATCGAGTACCAGCCCCGAACGGCCATCAAGTCTCAAATATTAGTAGACTTCGTGGCAGGCTTTTCGCCAACCCTCGTACCCGAAGTGGAAAGGAACTTCTGATAAAATCGGGAACCTTATCGGGGGTATGGACCCTCTTTACGGATGGAGCCTCAAACGTGAAAGGGTCCGGGCTTGGTATTGTTTTAAAACCGCCTACAGGCAATGTTATTAGACAGTCGATTAAAACTGCCAAGCTGACTAACAATTAGGCCGAGTATGAGGCTATGATTGCAGGTCTCAAACTAGTTAAGAACTTTGGAGCGGAAGTCGTCGAAGCTAAATGTGACTCCCTACTGGTGGTTAACCAGGTAAATGACACCTTCGAAGTTCGAGAAGACAAGATGCAAAGGTACTTAGACAAATTGCAGGTCACTTTGCACCCTTTCAAAGAATGGACTCTGCAGCATATACCTCGGGAATAGAATACCGAGGCCGATGCACTTTCCAACTTGGGATCGTCGGTCGACGAAGACAAAATTAGCTCGGGGACTGTCGTCCAGCTCTCGAGGACGGTAATCGAGGAAGGGAACGCTGAAATAAATTCTACAAGCTTAACCTGTGATTGGAGGAACAAGTATATCGAATACTTGAAAAATGGGAAGCTACCCTCGGACCCTAAAGAATTAAGGACCTTACGAACTAAAGTAGCTCGGTTCACATTAGACGAGGACAGAACGTTATACAGGAGGAGGTTCAATGGTCCATAGGCCGGCTTGGGGCTAGGAGATACCGGTTATGTCTTGTGAGAAATCCATGAAGACACTTGTGGAAACCATTCTTGCGCCGAGTCACTAGTTCGAAAGGTCATCAGAGCATGATACTATTGGAATAGCATGGAAAAGGACTCTAAGGAGTTCCTCGTGGGCATTACTGAAATAGGGAATGGACATCGTCGGTCCTCTGCCATCGGCCCCAAGTAAATCTAGATTCATATTATTTATGACTGGCTATTTCTCTAAATGGGTTGAAGCGCAGGCCTTCAAAAAATTTAGGGAAAAAGAAGTGATCGACTTTATATGGGATTACATTGCGTGTCGATTCGGGATACCTGCGGAAATAGAGGGTGATAATGGAAAACAATTCATCGTAAGTAAGGTAACAAAATTCCTCGAAGATCACAAAATAAAGAGGATATTATCGATGCCATATCACCCTAGTGCAAATGGGCAGGCCGAATCAACAAATAAAACTATCATTCAAAACTTGAAGAAAAGGCTGAACGAAGCCAAAGGGAAGTGGAGAGAAAAGTTCCCCGAGGTTCTATGGGCATATCGGACGACACTGAAATCCAGTACCGGAGCAACCCCATTTTCTTTGGTCTATAGCTCCGAAGCCTTAATACCTGTCAAAGTCGGAGAGCCCATCGCCAGATTTTGACATACAATGGAAGAATCAAACCACGAGGCAATGAATACCATCCTCGAATTGTTAGACGAAAGAAGAGAAACAGCGCTCATTCGAATGGCCACCCAAAAACAACGAATCGAGAGATATTACAACAAAAGAACCAATCTTCGGCACTTCAAAGTCGGGGACTTGGTCTTAAGGAGAATCACCATCAATACTCAAGACCCTAATGAAGGGAAACTTGGTCCTAATTGGGAAGGACCCTATCAGATCCTCGACATAGTCAGTAAAAGGCCATACAAGCTTGGAAAAATTGACGGTGGGCCATTGTCGAATAACTAGAACATATCACTTCTCAAGCGATATAATTTCTAAGGTATGGATTTCTCCTTTTTTTCATTTACTTAAATATTCAAAACTAACTTATTGCAGGTTCCCAATCCAAGAAATCGAGACCTCAGGTTTTAAAGTATCTGTTGAACTCTTTTTCCCTTAGACCGTTTTTTTTCCCAAATGGGTTTTTCTGGCAAGGTTTTTAACGAGGCAACAACTTTGTGCTACCTGGGGATAATTCAATAGTATCGAAGGATTATTTGCAATCAACCTTGAATATTGGGGGGCATCACCCTCGGATGTTATGTAAATGGGTCTTGATAGGAAGAATTTTGTAACGGGCCAAACGGTTGAATGAACCGTGTCTATATAGAATAGCCGATCCCCGACAACATAACATGTATGCATGTATGAATGATACAAAGAAGTTCTCTCTTTTTTCCCAAACATCTCGTGTTTGAAGTGGGATTTCTATTATACGAGTCATATATTTATGATCTTTTGTGCAAAACTAAAACTTGTGAAAAATGGCTCAAGAGCCAAGTGCAAGCATAAATCAATCACTCGGGGACTACCTACCCGATCGATCTAAGTTCTAAACCATAAGACCTCAAAGAGGCATCCCCCCAGTATACAGGCCAAGGCCATCACACTGGGCGACTAACATTTTTGTCACACCCCGAGCCTGGGGGCGAGACCAGCACTGGGTGCCTCATCTATCCTTGCGTACCAACTTGTGACATTGCAAGAAAATTTGCGAAGCAAAATATAAAACTGAATAGAGACTAACGCTGACTAAATGTCAACATAAAGCTGGGCCGGCAAGGCCGTCATAACTACTATAACTGACAAGCCAACAAAATATACGTACAGGGCCTACAAGCCCAACATATTGCACTAACTGACATGATATGTCTACAAGCCTCTACTGATAGATGTATTGTGATCGAAATAGGGCCCCGACCTACCCATAACCCAACAATTCTAGACCCGGCAAATGCAAAGGATGGGGAACTTACCAATAAAGCTGAACTCGGGCAACACCTACTGAGGAGGTCTACCCGTCTGTCTGTCCGAACCTGCACACATGAAATGCAGCGTCCCCAGAAAGGGACGTCAGTACGAAATAATGTACCGAGTATTTACGGCAATATACTGAAAGCTAAAATTGAACTGATAATATAATAACTAAAAGCAACTCAGAGTCAAAGATAATCTGAAGATATGCTCACCTGCTGGTACTGACTCTATTCTCTCAATATAGTAAGTAAAATAGTTGTCCGGCCTTATAACACTCGGTATATATATATATATAATTTCTCTGTCGTGGTAGTTTTGCTCTTAGGCACTCGGCCATACTAGGCTCTGTATCTCGGCGAACTGGGCTCACTCATAGGTGCTCGACCACAATAGGCTCGGTATATAACTTTACCATCTGATCGGAGACTGTCCAATAGGGGCCTTCCCATCCATTATAGCTCGATGGTAATGAAAATACTGTTATACTATGTATATAGACTCTCTGCTCTCTTGACTGGAAAAAGGAAATACTCAAATGAATATGAAGTTCCGATAAAGATAATATTGTAACTTACAAAACTAGGAAAATATACATAAATTCCTGGATATGAATTTTTTTATGCCTTGTTATCAAACTCGTGTAGTTACAAGATCATGCAAAATGGAGGAAGATCTTAGCCTTAACATACCTGAAGTAGAGAAAACTCCTTATGATATTCTTGAAAAAGGTTGCACCGTATTCCTTTAGAACCGCAAAATTTCACGTTGCTAAGGTACTAATAATTCTTGTTGGAATTGTTAATGTATGATGTTGAAAGCTTAGGAATCGCTAACGTTTTATATAGTCTTCTTTTATTTAATACTTTAGAGATGAAATGTCTTTTAACTATCATACTAAGTTATCACTTAATCAACAACGACTAGGAGTCATTTGTTTGATTTAGTGGCTTCCTGCCTTATGGGGTGGGGTGGGGTGGGGATTTTGATCGTATCCAATACTTAATTAACTAATTAGGTAATATCCAGCTACCCGGTAACTAATCAAGTACCCGCAAAGTTAAGAACTGTCTCAAATTACTTAAAATTCTACTTATTTTTAATACACTTTATACATCATACAATCACGGTCACATAGTACCTTTCATGGTACTAGTCCATAAATATCGGTTATATCGCTCGGCCCATATTTTATGCCAAACCGACAACCTTCAACGAAACTCATTTTCTTTAATTCGTGTACCATTTCCTTCATGGAAGTTACTTATTTCTTGTTATAAATAGCATAAATATGCTAATCTCAAGATAATCTCATCCCCGAGTTTATGTCAATTAACAGAAGACAAAACTTTATCGTATGAAAAACACGAGATGTAACATCCTCCCCCCTTAAAAACATTCGTCCTCGAATGTCTGCTCTTAGATACTTTGGGGAAAATTTTTCCAGAGTCTCTTCCGTACACGAGACTAAAACCAACCTGTACGCAGCCAGAAAACATACTATACATGTCACACATGGCCACTATCTATAAGTACAAACACTTGGCTTCACACAACTATCCATTATAAATTCTAAGAGTAAAAAATGAGAGCTTACCTGATGACCTACTGGCCTAAATAGAGCGTGCTGAGACTTCCCACCTCGAGCCATATCTTCAGTTTGAAATAGAGGGGTATTTAGACTTTATTTCTTCCTCCGCTTCCCACGTCATCTCTTCCACATTCTTTCTCCTCCATAAAACCTTCACAGAGGCTATTTCCTTATTCCGTAGCTTGTGGATTTGTCGTTCTAGGATGGAAACCAGGATTTCCTTATATGAAAAGTTCTCTGTAATTTGTACATCATCCATGGGCATAACTCGGGTAGGATCGCCAATGCACTTCCGTAGCATTGATACGTGAAAAACCGGATGGACAGACTCCAATTCTAAGGGTAATTCCAACTCATATGCTACTTGGTCCACTCTCCGAATGATCCTATAAGGCCCAATATACCGTGGAAGAAGTTTTCCTTTCTTTCCAAACCTCATCACACCTTTAAGAATACCTAGTCATTAACCCCGAACTCTAAATCTCGTCGTCGCACGTCAGAATATGACTTCTGACGCCTCTGTGTTGTCAACAGACGCTCCTGGATGAGCTTTACTTTTTCTATGGCATCCTGAACCAGGTATGGACCGTGTAACCCAGATTCTCCAACATCAAACCACCCTATAGTAGATCTGCACTTACGCCCATACAAAACCTCGTACGGAGCCATCTGGATACTGGAGTGGTAACTGTTATTATATGCAAACTCGATAAGAGTTAGTTGTTCATCCCAACTTCTTTTAAAATCCGACACACATGCTCGTAACATATCCTCGAGCGTCTGAATTGTGGGCTCTGCTTGCCCATCAGTTTGTGGATGAAAAGTTGTGCCAAGATTCACATGAGTTCCTAGACCTCTCTGAAATGACCTCCAAATATGTGCTGTAAACTAGGCCCCGCGGTCAAATATAATAGATATTGGTACTCCGTGTAGTCGCATTATCTCCTTAATATATAATTTTGCATAATTTTCTGATGTATATGTAGATCCAACTGGTAGGAACTTAGCTGATTTCATGAGCCTATCATCCATATGGAATCGAATTTACAATGAGAACGAGGTAAACCTACGATAAAGTCCATGTTTATCACCTCCCATTTCAATTTCGGGATCTTTATAGTCTGTATTAGCCCTCCGTGCTTCTGGTGCTCTATCTTCACCTGCTGGAAACTAGGGCATTGAGTGACATACTCAACAATATTCTTCTTCCTATCATTCCACCAATACACATCCTTAATGTCATGATACATCATCGTCGACCCAGGATGAATGGAGTACCACGAGTAATGTGCCTCTGACATAATCCTGTCTTGTAGCCCTGCTACATCTGGAACACACAAACGAACCTTGTTCTGAGAAACCCGTCTTCCTTGAGTTCTAACAACTTCTTCTTCTGCTGCGGAACTCGCCCTTTCAACTCAACCAACTATGGGTCCTCGTACTGCTTCTCCTTTACTTCAGATATGAGAGATGATTTTGCAGTATTTTGGATTACAACTCCACCATTTCCAGAGTCTACTAATTGAACCCCCAAACAAGCCAATTGATGAATCTCTCTAGTTAATTGTCTCTTTCCGGCCTCTACATGTGCTAAGCTACCCATAGATCAGCGACTTAAGGCGTCTGCTACAACATTAGCTTTCCCTGGATGGTAGAGAATGTTAACATCGTAATCTTTCAATAACTCAAGCCATTGCCTCTGTCGCAAATTCAACTCTCTTTGCTTGAAGATGTATTGCAAACTTTTATGATCTGTGAATACATCAACATGGACACCATATAAATAATGCCGCCATGTCTTAAGTGCATGGACAACCACAGCTAATTCGAGGTCGTGGGTCGGATAATTCCGCTCGTGCTTCCTTAACTGCCTTGAAGCATACACAATTACTTTCCCATGTTTCATCAGGACACATTCTAACCCGACACGTGAGGCATCACAATACATGGCATAACCATCTGGACCCTCTGGAAGTGCTAGAACTGGCACTGAAGTCAACCTGTTTTTAAGCTCCTAGAAACTCCGCTCGCAAGCCCCCGTCCACTGAAACTTAGTTACTTTCTGTGTCAACTTTGTTAATGGTGCCGAAAGAGAAGAAAAACCCTCTACGAACCTCCGGTAGTATCCTGCTAATCCTAGAAAGAAATGAACCTATGTTGGAGTGGTAGGTCTAGGCCATGATTTCACAGCCTAAATCTTCTGAGTGTCTAGATTTATACCTCCATCGGATACAACGTGGCCCAATAATGCTACAGACTTCAACCAGAACTCACATTTAGAAACTTTAGCATATAATTTACTATCACGGAGGGTTTAGAGTACGACTCGCAGGTGGTCCGCATGATCATCCTCTGAACATCATTAACCAAAATATCATCAATAAAGACTATCACGAACATATCTAAATATGGCTGGAATAGGATGTTCATCAAGTCCATAAATACGGGAGGTGCATTCGTCAACCCGAACGACATGACAAGAAACTCGAAGTGGCCATATCGGGTCCTGAAAGCTGTCTTGGGGATATCTCTCTCCCGAACTCTAACCTGGTGGTACCCCGACCTCAAATCTATCTTTGAAAAGCATCTAGCTCCCGGCAACTGATCAAATAAGTCGTATATCCTTGGAAGTGGATACTTATTCTTAATAGTTACCTTGTTCAGTTGCCTATAATCGATACACATCCTCAGCGAGCCGTCTTTCTTCCACACAAACAGTACTGGTGCACCCCAAGGTGAAGTACTGGGCCTGATGAAACCTTTCTCCAGCAAATCTTTTAACTTCTCCTTCAACTCCTTCAATTCGGCAGGTGCCATTCTATACGGAGGGATGGATATTGGCTTAGTTCCTGGAAGGAAGTCGATGCCAATACCAATCTCTCACTCTGGGGGAATACCTGGAAGTTCATCTGGAAATACATCTGCGCACTCTTTTACTACTGGAATAGACTGAAGTGTAGGTATCTCAGTATCTATATCTCTAACTCGCACAATATGATAAATGCACCCTTTTGCGAACATTTTTCGCGCCTTCAGATAGGAAATAAACCTACCTCTGGGTGTCGTTGTATTACCTACCCACTCAAGGACTGGCTCACCCGTAAAATGAAATCTAGCTATCTTTGCTCGACAATCAATTATGTCATATCAAGATGCCAACTAGTCCATGCCCATGATAGCATCAAAATCCAACATCTCTAGCTCAACTAGGTCGGCTGAGGTCTGGCGACCACAAACTAATACCGTGAAACCTCGGTAAACCTGTCTAGCAATAATCGATTCTCCGACCGGTGTAAATACCTCAAAAGGTCAACATACCTATCACACCGTTAGGTGAGGATTCCTGGTCCTGTCGACCCACTAACGCATATCTACGATTCCGGTTACCACCTGAACCTCTACCTCTACCTCTGCCTCGACATCTACCAGTCGAAGACTGAGGCTCGCGCCCTGAAGGATGTACGGGCATAGATGATCCTATTGCTGAAGTAGCTAGTTGGCCATACCCCCAGAATCTCTATTTGGGAAATCTCGCATCATATGCCCCGGACGTCCACATGTATAACAAGCATCGTAAGCAGCTCGTCATTGGCCCAAGTCTCCTCTACAGCAAATGCCACACCGTGATGGAAATGGCCCTGTCTACCTCGAACCTCGTTGTCGCTACAAACCCGATGTCTGGGAGCTCTCACTTGGTCCTAACTGAATGTAACGGTCATACATGTAACCTTGTAGATGAGGTGGCGGAGGCCTAGGTGGCCGTTTAAAGTACTAGGGCCTATAACTACCCTGAGACTGCTCATGAGACCTGGCAAATCTCATCCTCTTACGCTGCCCTGAGTCAATCCTCTCTGTACCTTGCTGCCGACGCCTACCCCTTTCTATATTCTGGGCAAATGTCTGAATCCGGAAGATATCCATACTATCCTGTAATGCAACAGTGGCACATGTCGCGGTCAACTATGTGGCCAACCCTGCTATAAACCTGTGGATTATATCCCGCATAGTAGCAACTATGGATGGTGCATACCTGGCCAATGAGTCAAAACGGAGACTATACTCTCGAACACTCATATTGCCCTGCTTGAGGGCTAGAAACTGATTGACTCAGGTCTGTCGGATCTCTCGTGGTAAGTACTGGTCAAGAAAGGCATCTGAAAAATTCTCACAAATAGCAGGAGGTGCATCACGTCCCCTGGATCTTCCCCATCCCTCGTACCAAAGGATGGCTATATCTCGGGGTTGAAAAGCTGCTAGTTCGACTGCCTCTTTCTCCGTGGCATGCATAACCCGAAAGATCCTGTCAAGCTGATCTATGAAATCTTGTGGGTCCTCCCTCTGATCTATCCCCGTGAACTCTGGGGGACTCAAAGCAATAAACTCCCGGACCCTTGAACTCCCAGATCCCTCAGAAGGTCCTGCACTAGCGGATGCCCTAGTCTGTTGTTGGGTAGTTACAAACTGTGCCAACAAATGCACCGCACTCCTTAAGTCCTGATATGAAGGAAGCGGAGGGGGAACTGGATGTGCAGTCTCCCTAGGAATCTCCTCAGGTGGCGGAGGAGCCGGTAATGGCTGAGTAGGGGTCTCTCTCTGGGCCTGCGATTGGTCCTCATATACTGGGGGTACCCTGCTAGTCCCCTCACCTACTGTTATCTCCTTCCTCTGGCTAGCCGTCGTCTTCCTAGTTACCATCATCTGTGCATGCAAATGCCAACACATAAGTTTAACTCCAATTTCCTATAACTCAATTCTACATCACGATTTCGATTTGAAAGAAGGGTAACCAACTCCTAAATGTCATGTAGTCCCCTGCTTATATAATGTGTTGTACTACACATATATAAGCAATATCCTACTAATCACGTCTTGTAGACTCCCTAGGACAGAACTTCTCAGATATCACTTTTGTGACGCACCGAGACTGGGGGCGAGACTGGCACTAGGTGCCTCATCTATCCTTGTGTACCAACTTGTGACTCATGAATTCTAAACATATAATGACATACTTTGGAAAAGGGTCACATTTCTAGACAATTTACGAAGAAAAATATAAAACTGAATAAAGACTAACGCTGACTAAATGATAACATAAAGCTGGGCTGACAAGGCCGTCATAACTACTATCACTGAGAAGTCGACATACAAGGCCTACAAGCCCAAAATACTGCACTAACTGACAAGATATGTCTACAAGCCTCTACTGATAGATGTACTGTGACCGGAATAGGGTCCCGACCTACCCATAACCTATCTATATATACACAAGATGTACACAACACTTCTAGACCTGGCAACTCCGAAGGACGGGGAGCTTACCGATAAAGTTGAACTTGGGAAACACCTATTGAGGAGGTCTACCCGTCTGTCTGAACCTGCACGCATGAAATGCAGCGCCGCTAGAAAGGGACGTCAGTACGAAATAATGTACTGAGTATGTAAGGCAAGCTGAAACTGAACTGATAATATGATAACTGAAAGAAACTGGGGGTCAAAGATAATCTGAAGATATGGTCACTTGTTAGTACTGAATCTATTCTCTCAATATAGTAAGTAAAATAGTTGTACGACCTTATAAGGCTCGGAATATATATATGTAACTGCTCTGCCATAGTAGGCTCGCTCATAGGCACTTGGCCATACTAGCCTCTGTATCTCTGCCAATTGGGCTCGCTCATAGACACTCGGCCACAGTAGGTTCGGTATATAACTTTACCATCTGATTAGAGGTTTCTCAATAGGAGCCTGCCCATCGATTATAGCTCTATGGTAATGGAAATACTATAATATTGTATATATAGACTCTCTGCTCTCTTGACTGAAAAAAGAAATACTGAAATGAATATGAAGTCCCGATAAAGATAATATCGTAACTTACAAAAGTAGGAAAATACACGTAAATTCCGGGATATGAATTTTTTTTATGCCTCGTTATCAAACTCGTGTAATTACGAGATCATGCAAAATGAAGGAAGAGCTTACCCTTAACATACTTGAAGTAGAGAATAATCCGTATGATATTCTTAAAAAAGGTTGCACCGTATTCCTTTAGAACCACAATATTTCACGTTGCTAAGGTGCTAATAATTTTTTTTGGAATTGTTAACATCTGATGTTGAAAGCTTATAGGAATTGTTGCAAGAAATTTTTGTTGAAAGCTTAGGAATTGCTAACGTTTGATGTAGTGTTCTTGTATTCATTACTTTAGACATGAAATGTCTTTTAACTATCATACTAAGTTGCCACCTAATCAACAATGACTAAGAGTCATTTGTTTGATTTAGTGGCTTTCTGCCACGTGGGGTGGGGTGGGGATTTTGATCTTATCCAATAATTAATTAACTAATTAGGTAATATTTCACTACTCGGTAATTAACCACTTACCTGCATAATTAAGAATTATCTCAAATTACTTAAAATTCTACTTATTTTTAATGCACTTTATACATCATACTATCACGGTCATATGGTACATTGCATGGTACTAGTCCATAAATATCTGTTATTATCACTCGGCTCGTATTTTATCTCAAATCGACAACCTTCAACGAAACTCATTTTCTTTATTTCGTGTACCCTTTCTTTCATGGAATTTACTTATTGCTTGTTATAAATAACATAAATATGCTAACCTCAAGATAATCTCATCCTCGAGTTTATGTCAATTAACTGAAGACGGAACTTTAACGTACGAAAAACGCGAGATGTAACAATTTCGAAAGCGTTCAAAATATTACCGGGAAACAAGTCTAATAGACATACTCGAAGGCTACGGCCATATTAAATACTATGGTCATATAAAGAGGCTACGGCTGAAATAATGCGGCTCGGAGACATCCGACTTACTCCATAAACTAATGGCCTTCGAATACTTTGAAAAACCGGTTAAATAAGGCTACCCTCGGCAAAGCAAATAGAAAAGGGCTTCGATAAAATCAGCTCTCAAATAATTCGAAGGCTTCGGTAACATTAGCCTTCAAAAAATCCTCAAGAGGTGTTAAATTATCTCAACACAAATAGGCTCGAAAAACCCAATTGGTACAAAAAACGCGTGCTAAGGCATAAGTAAATTTCACCAAGTCTTTTAGCCGAAAAGAGGAAAAAATTATAGCCACTTCAGAGGTTAAATTGGCCCAACTTAAAGAGCCTAAGGCCGACCTAAAAGAGCCTAAGGGCTGACCTAAAAGAGCCTAAGGGCCAATATAAAAGGGTCGATCTCATAAGCCGAAAGGCAGATAAAATTAAAGTTCGAGACCTCGCTCTCACTCGATTCAAACCCAAGGGTTTGGTTATTACGAGTTTAAACAAGCGATTAAAGATACATATAAAAAGGTATAATGGTGAGCTTGAAAGCTTAACAATCGCCGATAAAAACCCAAGGACCTACCCTATCCTATAAAATTATTCGAGCTTGGTTATTGCAGATATCTCATCTGCCAATTCGGAACAAGACATCCCCGAGACAAGCTCCTAAATGAGTTTCGGACTCGGGGACTTTCCCCCGGGATAACAAAAAACCTAATGGTTTATTTCAATCATAAATTGAACTAAAACGATAAGAACTTTTCAGTGAAGGCAATTAATTATACAAGGGAATGAAGACATCTAAGGAATATTTTTCATTATACCAAAAATATATGTACAAAGGGGTCAGCCACGGCCTTACAAAAAAAGAGAGAAAAGATATATCTAATCGGGCATGTTCCTCTCGAGACTGGCTGACTCCCGAACGACTTAGTTGGATGCGACTTCCTCAGAAGTCTCTTCTCCCTCTCCATCGAGTCCGCCAACAGAACCTTCTTCATCAGAGAGAAAAGCTTCTGCCTCATCCTCCGAAGCTTTCGCCTTCTCGATCTCAGTAGAAAGGTCAAAGCCACGAGCGTGTATCTCTTCGAGATCCTCTCTCCGAGACTGCTGCCTAGCATGGGCGATAGCACGTGGCAATCTAATTTCTGTAGAGATGGAGATCTCATGTGCCCAAATATTGGAAGCCTCGGCATCGGCTCATTAGGGAACCACGAACGCCTACGATTCAGATTTAGCCTTAGCAAGAACGACTTCAACCTCCTCGGTCCTACGGCCTCGATATAGACTTTCCTCCTCCGCACTCCGGAGCTGGCTCTCAGCTGAAGGTAACTGGGATCGAAGAGCATCCTCCTACTAGGTGAAACGCTCCATGTGCTGCCTCCGTCCTAGAGTTTCGGCCTCCTTCATCTTGGCCTCTTCTTGAAGCCGCAACACCAACTCGCCCTTCTGCTGAATATGTGAAACAGAGGGACCCATCACCAATATTATATTAATTTTCAAGAAATTACGCTAACTTCTCGACGAGATTGTTGTGATCTTGATGAGCTCTCATAAGTTCAGTTCGGATGGTCACAATTTCCTTCTCCTTCCAAACGTGAAGGAGTTTCAGATCACCTCTCTCTTTAATAAGCTTTTTTTATCTCGGCCTTACACCGGGTCAGCTCCGTCCGAGATTTGAAATATGCCTCTTGATGAAGCACCAAATCCTTCTCACGAACAAAGGAGTTAACATTGAACTAGATACGGGCACGAGCAAAAAAAAGGAAAGTACTCACCCGTTTCAAAAGGCGCTGAGATTGTTGAAAACAAGCGACGCATCCGGCTCGGGGTCATCTTCGAGCCTGTCAAAGCAATCCCAAAATATGTCACCCCCTTCATGTCCTAGATCCGCATCTAGAGTTTTCATAGCCGGAGCATCTCGAATTTCCCCTCGAAAAATGAAGGACCAACCAGTTAATCATCTATATTTATTGTCCAAAGAGAATCGCTTGGAACGTTCTCCCCTCTTCTAGGGTCCTCAGAGCTAGACCCTTCAGGAGCATCTGCCGATCTTTTGGCGCATCAAGAAGCATCCTTACCGATCAGAGGCTCGGGGACTTCAAGCACATCTTCCTCCGAAATCCTCCCCCCCCCAAACTTGAGAATGAGCCGCCTCATTCACTGTCGGTTCGGCAACCTCGGAAGCTCCAATATTCCCCCCTCGTGAGAAATCTAAATGCAGTCATCATCATCATCATCTCGTGCGTCGGCAGGCAAAACGACAGTATCAATCCTCATTTTTCGGGCCTTGCTCTTCTTGGGCTTCGGGGTACCGGATGACGAGACCCTTCGCCTTTTCCTCTCTTAGGCGGTTGAGGAGCTCCCCCTTCACCAGGCGGGGGTGGCCTCATGGCTACGTTCTCTCCAAGACCTACACGAAAGGAATGGGTTAAAAACCGATACTTTTATGGAAAGACGCCAGCACATGGACAAAGAAGCTCACCATGGTTCTTAGCTTCACATCGACCCTTGGCCAAGTCTCGCCAGCAGCGCTCGGAATGTGAAGAAGTGGAGGCTAGTTAGTGGACCCGGCCTTTGAGGTCCGGGATAGCACCGGGGAGCCAAGCAGAAGCTGCATCACGGAATGGAATTCAGATAGGAAAAAGAAATTTATCAAACGAGAAATCAAACATCGACGACGAAAATCGAACTTTCATTTCATATTCCATTCCTCGGGGAATCGTATCTTTTCGGCAGGAATCAAATCGGAGGTCTTGATATGGACAAACCGACCCGTCCACCCTCGATCCTTGTCTTCATCTATGCTCAAAAATAATATTTTGGTAGCCCGGCGTTGGAGCTTTATCAAACCACCTTGATAGAGTGGAGGGATATACATCCTGATTAAGTGGTCGAGGGTGAAAGGCATCCCCTCGACTTTGCTCGAGAAGAATCTGATCAGGATCATGATGCGCCAAAATAAGGGGTGAACTTGCCCCAGGGTCACTCGATATCGACGGCAAAGTCAAGTATGACCGGGTCCACGTGCCCCAATGTGAAAGGGTAAGTGTAAAAACTCATAAACCCTTTCACATGAGTGGTGATATCCTCATCAGGCGAAGGAACCACCACTTCCTTGTCACTCCAGTTACAGTCCCTCTTCACTCGCTCGAGATCACCCTCAGATATCGAACAAATACAACGGGACATGGGCTCACACCGGCCGGGAACTGAAGGGGGCATGTCCACCTTAAACTCAGAGGTCAGATCGCACGGCCCAGGAACACACTCCTCTATGTGTGGCTCCATCGGTGTCTTGTTGCCAGTCGACTTCGAGGAAGAAGCCCTTCGTTCTACGGCACTATTTTAGAAATCTTAGCCATGGTTATAAGCAAAAGAGATGGAAAGTAGGAGCAAAACTGATGGGGGTATGAAAAAGGCCAATGAAAGTTTGAACGATGGAAGATTTGATCAAAGCAGAGGTGAAGTTTAAAGCAAAGTAAAGTTTGAAATCAATTGGAAATGTGGTATTTATAGATTTCAAACGACAATTCGCTATCATTAGTGGCGGACCAACGGCTGACGAGCATTAATGATTCTTGGGAACCGAGCCGAAGGGACATTCCGGTCACATCTACCGCTTACGTCACGAAAATGAAGTCTTGACAGAGGTACCAAGAAATCGAGATTCAAATCGTTTCTTATTGTTTCGTTCTAAGAAACTCGGGGACTATCTGTATACGGTAAAAATTGAGAGACCCGATTATGTGGGCTCGAGGGTATACCTCGAGGGAAAATTTTTATCGAAGTGAGTTCGGGATCGAGGAATGTATAGACTGAGGGATCGGGATCAGGCTAGATCGACACCATAGTAACGGAATCACGAGATATCTGCAGCCGACCATCAATCCCGGCGAGAATCTTGGAGTGAGTGGAGCTATTAACGGTTAATGATACCAATCATGTATTTTACTTCCGGAATAAGAGTCATACCTTATTTAGAGTTCCTCTACTATATAAAGAGGAACCCTATTCATTTGTAGGGATGATGATCACAAACATTGTTACGCACGAGTTCTTTTCTTACTTACATTATAGAGAAATACAAACATTCTTCTATTCATTTTTAATTCTTCACATTTGTGTCGTTTACATCATTACTGATGTTCTTACCGTTCGTGGCAATTGTTCTCGTGTCTAATCCAGACCGAGGACGTTTAATCATCATTATCCGGGTTTGATCCTTTTGAGTCATTTGATTCATTTATTTATTTAATTATTTATCAATTAACATTGAATTAGATCACATATCCTTATAACTACATTACAATTTTAGTTGTTACTCGTATTTCAAGATAAACACATATATTTATGTGCCTCAAAACACAAATTTGGATGGGATGGAACAAGACTCAACCAAACTGAAAACACCTTACTTTATTACAAAGTATAATATATAGGTTGAGTTTAATTAGAGTAAAGTCTAGTCAATTTGACGATCAAAATCCTTTAAGATAAGCATGCATGCCCCACCAGTTTGTTAACTTAGGTCATAAGATATGCCATCTGCTAGCTCTAGAGTATTTCAGCATTTGGCGCAAATGGAATAAGCTGCACCCCAGCTCTAACATACTATATATATATGCACAATACTACCAAGGACCAACTATGTTAAAAACACCATTTGATAATTGAAAACAACATCAAAATGATTAGAAATGAAATTAATGCATAAGATTAAAAGAGCGGGAACGAAGTTAGGCAATAGTCAGGAGGTTCTTTATATAATAAGGCCTACAATTGAGTCTTGTGAAAACATTTCCCCTTGCGGCCCTTCGATACTCTTTATGGTATTATGATCCAAATTATACAAAAGGTAGCCCTTGCCATATGTGTTAAGTAGGAATTCACCATCTTGGATGCTCAAAAGATTTATCCACAAATACAGCTCCCTAAGCCATCGTATTTCGTTGAAAGGGGAAACGAAACGGGAAAATTGTCTCATGAATGAGATTAACCTTGCTCCTTTTTCTCCATCTCCTCATTTCTTCATAGTCCTCCAGGATCCATATCTCCACTGCATATGGATAAACATGCAAGTGACACAAAGCCAAACGATCCTCCTTCGCTAAGACAGTCATACTATGATGCCCTAAATGCTCTGAGTTGCACACACTTCCGGGATGAGGCATAGAAGAGAGTTCTTCCTTATCCATTCAAAAAACCATGATTGCATTTGCACAAACAGGACTACCTTTTTCCTCTGAATCAAGGTGCGTTATCCAATGCAATGCTTCATTAACATCTATTGGAATGTAATGTGGCAATAAGTTGAAAGTGGATGAAGGAATTTTTCTCCAAGTCCTCGTCTTGAATATGTATACTAAATATTGAAAGCAACTGCCTCGCTCTGGTGCATAAAGAAGCTTGAATTGTCTTGTTAATGGACAAAAATAAAGAGCACATAAGTAGCCCGGGTGAAGTGTATATTGTATTGTTACTTCCACTTGTTTTAGCGGGTTCAAAACATAATAAGTAGAGTCCCACTTAAAATCTATAAATAGAACAACTCCTTGACAAGAGTATTGAAGAAAAGGGATGTGTTCCGAGAGCTTATTGATCGTAGGTTAAGTTCTGAGATGAACTTTCCTGAATACATAAGGATTTGCAATACCAAACACGTAAAGATCCAGCTTTTTGGGGTAACTGAAATAACATTGCATCAGATGCATGGGTTTAACTCTACTGAGATATACGTTGGTAAAATAGTGTCATGAGATCAAATCTCTCAAGTCACTGCAATCCCTTCGACATCTAAGAAGAAAATCTGCTGGAAGTCTACTCAGGATATCTATGATGAGACAATCAGGCAAACGTCCGAAAATTTCAGCAGAATCTTCACCTTTACATATTGCATGAATTAGTGAACCCAAGATTTCTATAGTCCATTTGAAACATTGAAGTGCCATGTCCTATGTATATAAAGCAGAAAATAAGAAAGCTAAGGTTTGATATGACAGCAAATATGTACTGATTGATCATAAAGAAAAGAACCGCGCAAACACAGCCATGACAAATGTTGGTCCCGAACGCACACGCAAGTATATGTGGTCGTACAAGTAATATAATGATAAATCGAGTGTCGAACTCACAGAGACTTATGTAAACTACTTACTAAATCAGTATAATTGTTATTTAATCAAGCCAAAATAAAAATCCAGGAATGTAACTATATTATGCTACGATTCTAAGAAATAACTAATTATCAAGTAACGAGTTGATTGTTCTGTATTCAATAAAGACAAATATTCCATGGTTGTGATAAATTCACCATTCGTATTGTGTTCTAATTCTCTCCCTTTCATATAATTCACTCATGGTTGCTAATTAATCGATAATTGCTCTCATAGCCTTCTCCCGAAGCACTACTCGCATATTCTCAATAGATTAACGCCTATATTCCTATGAAATTAATCTATCAGAACACATTAAGATTACGATATTTAATTAAGTACGGTGACTAGGTATATTCATATCCTAACCACAAAGCAGCTCCCCTGAAGGGTTAAGATCGCGCTCTCTTCAACTCCTCTCTAATCTATACACGGCTCTCCCAAGCATAGCATAGATAATATATAGAACCTAACTGCTGGCCAGACAATTAAGAAATTAAACACAGAATTGAAGAAACAACCATATATTGAGTGAACTATAATCAAGGTTAAGCTAATGTCAAATAACAATATTCATGGCTAAATCACAACCCCAGAACAATGGGTGTTTAGCCACTCATGCTAAAATCAAACAATTGCATAAGTGTTGAATTAATTGTAAATACTAGAAAAAGATGAAGAAAACTGAGAATCCTTCGCTCCCTGTCAATTTCATGTGTATTATTCCTCCAAAGTGGTGTGAATCTCCTCAAAAATAAGCTTAGACTTGGTTTTATACGTGTTGGGTAGGTTTAAGGCCGAAATAACCGTGTCTCGAGAAAAATAGAAAAAAGTCTCGTCACCGGCGCCCTGAGGTAGCGTCAGGCGCCCACCAGGGCGCTGCCCCAAAAAATGTTTCTGCCTCCAGCGCTATAGTGGCGCCCAGCCCTGCCTGTGGAGCCCAAAATCGCCGTTTTGTCCGATTTTTGCGTTTTGGCTCTAATTTCGCGCGTTTCACCCCCAATTGATCCTGAATCATTCCTACACATAAAAATACTTTAAATTAATATAAATCATCACATTTAACATCTAAAACTCACGAAACAAAAGTAAAATATGAGGCGATATACATAGAAATATATACACTTTAAGTTAAACATCAACACCCCACACTTAGACTCTTGCTCGTCCTCGAGAAATGAGAAAATCTACTACCCTTCAACACGTACAAAGTTCATTATCAAGGAGTCTTTTACTTTTCAATCACATACCTTACCCCTTGACTATGATCGATACCGGCAATCAAGTATGAACATACAAAATTTCACATTCTTCCTTTTCTTTAAACATGCCCAAGTATAACAATTTACTCAATCATACCAACAACCTATTTGCAATCCACCAAACCTCAAGATTCGACTTGTAACCACTTAGCTCTCTCAATTCACGCAATCACCAACAAGAAAGTTTACAACGTTACCAATTGCTCAAGAGATCATGTGCCCTCACCAACAACAAAAAAGTGAATATAACTAATCCACACATTCAAATATGATTTTGAACATAATTTAGGGACATCACACAATTGAACAAAAATTCACTCACTCTCACAAAGAATTCATATGCATCTCGTGGTCGTACCATAAGCTTGCCCTTAGTGTAGATCTTTACTAATTTAAGTTAGCCAAATCTAGGATCAATTAGGACTTTTAAGGTTGTAATGTAGGCTAAGGGGCGGGTAGGATATATTTAGGAATAGTGACTAACCCTCCTAAGCACTTTAATACACTACCTTCACAAATCAACACATATTCTGCTCAACAAATTCCCTTGCCACAACTCATATATTCAACATAGCCCTTTTTCAATGAAGCACTTCTATATTTTCACTAGCACAAATTAATAAAAATTGGAGGTGTGTATCTTTTTGTACATACTTTTACTATCATTTTTTTCTCTTTCTTTCCTAAACACACTCCATACATGAAGATTCAATGGCTAGTGACTTTTGAATACAATTTAAGTGCACCAACGGGCCCTTCCATGGTTTCGTTCAAAATCTACTCCCCAATATCTCATCTTACTTCTTTTAGCGACTACGTGCCTTAGGAGGAAAAGGTGCAAAAATCTCAATTTAAGAACAAAATAGGGGTACGGCTTGTAATGTTGGTACAAAAGAAAAGGTCAAAAGGCTCAAAGGGGCTAGCAATGAAAATTTTTATTTTTATGTGACAAGCACATCCATGATCAAGCAAGAAAATGCCTATGACATCTCCTAGATTAGCATAACTTACGATTTCGCTTCAATTAACACACGGGGCAAGTTCTAGACTACACAGGATAGCATAGAAAATCACTAAACCTCACTCACACATTGCACATGACTCAATCACAACGATTTTATTCAACTCTCAAGTCAAGCAAGCACACAAAATTGAGAGAATTAAGCAATATCACACTATGTCGCCTACAAGTCAAGCAACTGAGCTAAGGCGTCACACAATAGGCTATTTAATTTTACTCAGGCATCACATGTGAAATCAAATACAAGGGAAAGCAGAATGTATGTCATAACCTAATATTCCAGCACCAAACATGTCAAAGGGTATTTCTAAGTTACTCAGTTTCTTCCTAACTAGTCAAAAAAAATTATACGTGGTCGGTTCAAGCTACACCCTTGGAAAAGAACCGGTGCTCAAAGAAAAACCAAGGGATACTACCTAACTATCCTAAAAAAATTAAAAAACTCTTTTTGGAATTTTTTTTAATCGAACTTTATCCCTCAAGAAAATTGTCCAACAGATCCATCGTCATGAAAAGTCCGAGATTTTTTCTAAAAAACAATAATTCTATACAATTACACCTTAGAAAGTAGTTTTCCCACCCCCACACTTATGTTATGCATAGTCCTCGATGCATGATCACAAAAAAAAATATTAAAACAAGGGTGAGAAATACTCCCTGAGACCCTCTCGGGCCTAGCTCAGACTTCCCCTACTCTGCTAAATAAAAACAACACAAAACTCGACACGTAAAAAAATAAAAAATAAAAGATATACAGGATGGGTTGCCTCCCAACAAGCGCCTTATTTATAGTCGTGGCACGACTTTTCTACTCTGCTCAGGTTGGGTGCGTTCTCTTCTTCTTTCTTCCATGAAGCCTAGCCTTTTTGCACGCACTTAACGAGTCTCCTTTTTCATCTCTGGCTCTTTTCTCAATCATCTTTACACACTCAGCTTGCAACACCACCTCCTCTAGATCACTGCCATTCACATAAGGACTCTACTCTATCCCCTTCACGTCGACCACAGTAATCATGCACAAGTCCTCATAATGCTTTGGTAGTTTAAGTGCCTTGTACACATTAAAAGTGACCTCCTCATCGTCAACTCTCATTTTTAACTTCCCTGCCCTCACATCAATAATTAGTCCGCCAGTAGTTAAGAATGGTCTCCCCAAAATAGTGGGCACTTCCTCATCTGCCTCGTAATCAAGAACAATAAAGTCAGCAGGGAGAATAAACTTTCCCACTCGAACTAACACATCCTCAATAATTCCTTCTAGCATAACTAGTGACCTATCTGCTAACTGTAAAGTGATTGTGGTAGGTCTAAGGACCCCCAATCCGAGTTTCTTGAACAAAGAAGAGGGCATCAAATTTATACTAGCCCTTAAATAACATAGGGCTCTACCAACTTCTTGTTTTCCAAGAGACAAAGGAATTGTGAAACTCCCAGGATCTTTCAACTTAGGAGGGAGTTTACATTGAACCCTGGCATTGCACTCTTCAGTAAGTGCAAATGTTTCTAACTCTGCATGTCTCCGTTTGTTTGCCACAATATCTCTGAGATACCTTGCATACTTAGGCACTTCTTGCAAAATTTCCACCAAAGGAAAATTCACATTCACTTGGATCAACATATCTAGGAATCTCTTGTACTTAGCATCATCTTTTTTCCTTTGCAGTCTTTGTGGAAACGGAGGTGGTGGCCTTGTTTACTGGCCCGGGCTCTTTACTATCTTTCTCATTCCCCTCAACTGGCTTGGGAACTAATTCTCCTTCAGGATGAGCTGTATTCTTCTTTGTCTTTGGAGCTTCTTCTAGTATTCTTCCATTTCTCAAGGTAATTGCATTGACTTGAGCCTTAAGATTAGGCTCAGTATCACTAGGAAGAGCTCCTACTAGTCTGGTATTTTGGGCACTAGAAAGTTGTCCCATTTGGCGTTCCAAATTTCTCATTGTTGCTGCTTGGGCTTGGTGATCAGCCATTATTTTCTAATTGAAAGCAAGTTGGTCCCTCGTCATTCTCTTCATAATCTCCTCAAGGCTAGATGATTGTTCAGCCGCCTAACATTGAACCCGCTAGGCAAACCAACGTTAATGTTTATTTAACTTATTAATTTATTTTTAACAGATAACAGGGGATGTACAAATCAGCGGAAAAAAAAGTGCGAGAGAAAACAAAGTCTACAACTAAATTAAAAGCCATTACGAAAATCATAATACTAAACCCAGAATTTGGTGTCACAACTTCATAGACTGTCTATGAGTACTACATATAAACGTCTAAACAAAATAAATACATTTGTCTCAAAATAAAGAAGAACAAAGTGGAAATAAAGTAGGAGGGGACGCCAAGGCCTGCGGACGCCTGCAGGACTACCTCGGAATCTCCAAAAGGACTGAAGGCAGCCTCCTCACTCTAAGGTTCGTAGAGTCCTGTACCGGGATCTACACAAAAGTGCAGAGTGTAGAATCAATACAACCGACCCCATGTACTGAGTAAGTGTCGAGCCTAACCTCGGCGAAGTAGTGACGAGGCTAGGACACGACAACTAACTAAACATGTGCAGTTTAATCATTTACGGAGAAAATAATAACAACAAGAATTAAGCAGCTAAATACAAGGAAAGGGAAACATACTGAGGAGAGGAAATATCAAATAATAGAAATAAAAAGTAAAGCAACAAATTAGATATCAATTTAAACAACATAAATAACAGCACAAAACAAGTGTACGGCATCACCCTTCGTGTTTTTACTCTCATCCTCACCAAATAATAAGTAGAATGCACCGCATCACCCTTCGTGATTTTACTCTCATCCTCACCAAATAATAATAAAATGCACGGCATCACCCTTCGTGCTATTACTCTCATCATCACCAAATAATAAATAAAATGCACGGCATCACCCTTCGTGCTTTTACTCTAATCCTCACCAAATAATAAGTAGAATGCACGGAATCACCCTTCGTGATTTTACTCTCATCCTCACTAAATAATAAATAAAATGCACGGCATCACCCTTCGTGCTTTTACTCTCATCCTCACCAAATAATAAATAGAATGCACGGCATCACCCTTCGTGCTTTTACTCTCATCCTCACCAAATAATAAATAGAATGCAAGGCATCACCCTTCGTGTTTTTACTCTCATCCTCACAGTAAATCAATAGAAACGGCACGGCATCACCCTTCGTGGTTTTAACATCATAATATGGCACGGCATATCACTTCGTTCTCTTACTCTCATCCTCACCTATATAATAAATAGCATGCACGACAACACCCTTCGTGCTTTTACTCTCATCCTCACCAAATAATAAATAAAATGCACGGCATCACCCTTCGTGTTTTTGCTCTCATCCTCACCAAATAATAAATAGAATGCACGGCATCACCCTTCGTACTTTTACTCTCATCCTCACAATAAATCAATAGAAACGACACAGCATCACCCTTCGTGCTTTTAATATCATAATATGGCACGTCATCACCCTTTGTGCTTTTACCCTCATCCTTACCCAAATTATAAATAGCATGCACGACATCACCCTTCGTGATTTACACTCTTCCTCATCCAAACAAATCAATAACAACAATCCGGCAAGAAAACCAACAATAATAAAGCCATAACATCCCGGCAACGGAGTCAACAGTAGAATCAATATCACCCCGGCAAGGGAAACAGTTATAACCAATCTCACTAGTTAGTCAATTTCACGTAGTAATTCTCAACTCGAGCCAATACTCAACAATGATCACTACCAAACAAACACCACCAACATAGATAATTGCCAAGTTAAACTCAAGTAATGCTTAATGAAAAAATCACATAAATCACAATATTCGACTCACAGCATGCTTGACACCAACGTGTAGATACTCATCACCACACATATACGTTGCACATTATACTAACACGTAGCAAATAAGACACAATACATATTCCCTCAAGCTAAGGTTAAGCCAAACACTTACCTCGAATTCCACGACCAAACACAAGCCTCAATTACCGCTTTCCCTTTAGAATTCGCCTCCAATTCGATTGTATCTAGACATAATTAGCTTAACAATATCAATAAACGCTAAATAATTCAACCCAATGCTTAATTATGATTTTTCTATCATTCTTCCCAAAAAGTCAAAAATTGACCTCGGGCCCGCTTGGTCAAAACACGAGGTTCAGATCAAAACCCGATCAACCATTCACCCACGAGCCCGAATATGTAATTAGTTTCGGAATCCGACCCCAAATCGAGTTCTAAATTCCCAAATTTGTAAAATCCCTAATTTCTACCCTCAATGAAAAAGATTTAGGCCTAAAAATCTAATCGGTGTTAATGGAAAATGAAGAAAATAAGTTGAAGAACACGAACCTATGATTTGGTGATGAAATCCTTCTTCAAAAATCGCCCAAGGTGGGATTCTATGGAAAGAGATATGAAATTATGGCCTATTCCAATTTTTTTTACTGTTTTAAACCCTTGGATAGACCCTCTACGCGATCGCGAGAGGTCTGACGCGTTCGTGTAGGATTACTCCCCCCTGGCCTTCGCGTTCGCGTGCCTTGGACGCGTTCGCATAGAGTATTAGCTCCCCTCCCCCAGTTCCTCTCCTAAAGTTGTGCGTTCGCGAGCCACTGGCCGCGTTCGCATAGTACAAAACCAGTCCCAGCCCCAATTACTCTTTGCATTCGCGTGGATTACCACGTGTTCGCATAGTACAAATTACCAGACACCAGAAAACAGCTACTTCACTAGATTTTCTATGTCCAAAAACACTCTCACGCCTTTCTGAATCTCACCCGAGCCCTCGGGGCTCCAAACCAAACATGCACACGACCCCAAAAACATCTTACGGACTTACTCGCACAATAAAATCGCCTAAATAACAACTTAAACAACGAATTTAGCATCAAAATCAAAGAAATCTCAAGAACTTTCAAATTTTCAATTCTTACGACTACGGGTCTGAATCACGTCATATGACCTCTGTTTCTTATCAAATTTTACAGGCATCACTCAAATACTATATTAAACTTGTACCGGGCTCCAGAACCAAAATGCGGGCCCGATACCATTAATTTCAAATATAATCAAATTTCTAAAAACTCTTATAATTTAAGCTTTCTTTAAAAAATTCATTTCTCGGGCTTGGGACCTTGGAAATAATTTCCGGGCATACGCCCAAGTCCCATGTTTTACTACGGACCCTCCGGGACCGTCAAATCACGGGTCCGGGTACGTTTACCCAAAATTTTGACCGAAGTCAACTTAAATTCATATTTAAAGGCAAAATTAGTATTTTTCTCAGTTTTATATATAAAAGCTTTTTGGATATACGCCCGGACTGCGCAGGCAAAACGAGGTGAGATAAAAGGAGGTTTTCAAGGCCCCAGAACACGGTTTTGACTTATAAAATGAGAGATGACTTTTTTGGGTCATCACATTCTCCACCTCTAAAACAAATGTTCGTCCTCGAACAGATATAGAAAGTACCTGAATCGGGGAAAAGGTGGGGATACCGGCTCCGCATATCGGACTCGGACTCCCAGGTAGCTGCCTTGGCAGGATGACCTCTTCACTGAACAAAAACCGAAGGATAACTCTTCGATCTCAACTGACGAACCTGCCTGTCTAATATGGATATCGGCTCCTCCTCATTGGTCAAATACTTGTCCAGCTGGACACTGTTGAAGTCTAACACAGGGGCTGGACCACCGTGATACTTCCGAAGCATAGACATATGAAACACTGGATGCGCAACTGATAAATTTGCCGGCAACGCAAGTCTGTAAGCCACATCTCCCAATCTATCAAGGATATCAAAAGGACCGATGTACTTAGGGATTAGCTTGCCCTTCTTCCCAAATCTCATCACGCCCTTCATGAGCGACACCCGAAGTAACACCCGCTCTCCGGCCATGAATGCCACATCAAGAACTCAGCGGTCGGCATAACTCTTCTGCTTGGACTGAGCTGTACGAAGTCTATCCTGAATGATCTTAACCTTATCCAAGGCATCATGCACTAAGTTTGTACCCAACAACCGAGCCTCTCCCGGCTCAAACCACCCAACCGGCGACCGACACCTCCTACCATATAATGTCTCATAGGGAGCCATCTGGATGCTCGACTGATAGTTGTTGATGTAGGCAAACTCGACTAATGGCAAGAACTGATCCCAAGAACCTCCAAAGTCAACGACACAGGCTCGAAGCATATCCTCCAAAATCTAAATAGTACGCTCGGACTGTCTGTTCGTCTGAAGATGAAATGTTGTGCTCAACTCAACCCTCATGCCCAACTCACGCTGAACTTCTCTCCAGAAATGTGAGGTAAACTGCGTATATCGGTCAGAAATAATATACACGGGCACACCATAAAGACGAACAATCTCCCTAATGTAGATCTCTGCCAATCTCTCTAAAGAATATGAAACTGCCACAGGAATGAAATGCGCTAACTTGGTCAGCCTATCCACAATAACACATACTGCATCGAACTTCCTCTGAGTCCGTGAGAGTCCAATAATGAAATCCATGGTGATATGCTCCCACTTCCACTCAGGAATCTCAATCTTCTAAAGCAATCTACCAGGCCTCTGATGCTCGTACTTTACCTGCTGACAATTCAAGCACCGAGCTACATATGCCACAATATCCTTCTTCATCCTCATCCACCAATAATGTTGCCACAAATCCTGATACATCTTTGTGGCGCCCAGATGAATGGAGTACCGGGAACTATGGGCCTCCTCTAAAATCAACTCATGAAGTCCATCCACATTGGGCACACAAATACAACCCTGCATCCGTAAAACTCCATCATCACCAACTGTAACCTGCTTGGCACCATCGTGTCGCACCGTGTCCCTAAGGACACACAAAAGAGGATCATCATACTGCCGATCCAGAATACGATCAAATAATGAAGACGAGCAACTGTATAAGCTAGAACATGGTCGGGCTCGGAAACATCCAATCTCATGAACCGATTGGCTAAAGCCTGAACATCCAAAGCAAGAGGTCTCTCCCCGACCGGAATATAAGCAAGGCTACCTATACTGGCTGACTTCCTACTCAAAGCATCGGCCACCACATTGGCCTTCCCCGGATGATATAAGATGGTGATGTCATAGTCTTTCAACAACTCCAACTACCTCCTCTGCCTCAAATTCAACTCCTTCTGTTTGAACAAATATTGCAAACTCTTATGATGTGTGAACACATCACATGACACGCCATACAGATAATGCCTCCAAATCTTCAGCGCGTGGACAATGGCTACTAACCCCAAATCATGAACTGAATAATTCTTCTCGTGGACCTTCAACTGACGCGAACCATATGCAATAACCTTGCCATCCTGCATCAATATTGCACCAAGTCCAACCAGGGATGCATCACAATACACAGTATATGGCCCTGATCCTGTGGGCAAAACCAACACTGGCGCCGTAGTCAAAGCTGTCTTGAGCTTCTGGAAGCTCGCCTCACACTCCTCTGGCCACCTGAACTGGGCACCCTTCTGATTCAGCCTGGTCATCGGGGCTGCAATAGACGAAAACCCATCCACAAACCGATGGTAATAGCTCGCCAAACCCAAGAAACTCTGGATCTCTGTAGCTGATATGGGTCTAGGACAATACTTGACCGCTGAAATCTTCTTAGGATCCACCTGAATACCCTCCGTTAATAAAACATGACCCAGGAATGCAACTGAACTCAACCAAAACTCATATTTCAAAAACTTAGCATATAACTAACTGTCCTCCAGAGTCTGGAAAACGACTAGAAGGTGTTGCTCATGTTCCTCCCGGCTGCGGGAATAAATCAGAATATCATCAATGAAGACAATCACGAAGGAATCCAAATAAGGCATGAACACTCGGTTCATCAAGTCCATGAAAGCTGTGGGGGCATTTTACAACCCGAATAACATCACTGAGAACTTATAATGCCCGTACCGAGTGCGAAAAGCTGTCTTAGGGACATCAGATGCCCTAATCCTCAACTGATGGTATCCAAATCTCAAATCGATCTTCAAAAATACCTTGGCACTCTGAAGCTGATCAAACAAATCATCAATCTTCGACAACGGATACGTATTCTTGATGGTAACCTTGTTCAACTACCGATAATATATGCACATCCTCATCGACCCATCTTTCTTCTTAACAAACAACACTGGTGCACCCCAAGGCGAGACACTAGGCCTAATAAACTTTATCAAGAAAGTCTTGCAACTGATCTTTCAAGTCCTTCAACTCTGGCGGGGCCATATGATATGGCGGAAAAGAAATGGGTTGAGTGCCCGGAGCCAAATCAATACAAAAGTCAATATCTCTGTCGGGTGGTATACCCGGCAGGTCTGCAGGAAACACCTCTGGAAACTCACGGACAATGGGCACAGACTGTATAGAAGGAACCTCGGCACTAGAATCACGAACATAGGCCAAATAGGCAAAACACCCCTTCTCAACCATGTGTCGAGCCTTCATATATGAGATAACCCTGCTGGAAGAATGACCAAGAGTCCCTATCCACTCCAGTCCAGGCAACCCCGGCAATATTAAGGTCACGGTCTTGGCATGACAGTCCAGGATGGCATGATAAGGCGACAACCAATCCATCCCCAAAATGACATCAAAACCTGCCATATCAAGGAGTAGAAGATCTACACTGGTCTCAAGACCACCAATAACCACTACACAGGAACGGTAGACACGATCTACCACAATAGAATCACCCACTGGTGTAGACACATATACAGGAGTACTCAGAGAATCACGAGGCATAACCAAATAAGGAGCAAAATAAGATTACACATATGAATATGTGGACCCTGGATAAAAAAAAACCGAAGCATCCCTGCTGCAAATGGAAACCATACCTATGATAAACACATTAGAGGCCTCAGCCTCACGTCTGGCTGGAATAGCATAACATCGGGGGTGGGCCCCACCAATCTGAACTATACCCCTGGAACGGCCTTCAGCTGGCTGACCTCTACCTCTAATAGCCAGGCCTCCATCTCTAACTGCCTGATCTCCACCTCTAACACCTCGACCCCCACCTCTGGCTGGCTGAGAGGGTGGTGGAAAACCTGGTGCGGGAACCATGGCACGAGAACCCTAGTGCTGAGAAGTGCTCGAGGCTCGAGGGCGAAATATAGTAAGGTGCCCCGGACAACCACAAGTATAACAAGATCTCGGCTGCTGAGACTGCTGGCCTTGAAACTGACCCTGACGACCTGAGTAACCACCCTAGAAACTCTAGAGCGGCGGTGCACTGATAGGAGATGGTGGTGTACTGTAGGGCAACTGATCAGAATACTGCATGTGGGAACCACGGCCACCTGGAGCACTGTGAGAAACCTGAAGTGCTGACTAAAACGGCCTAGGAGGATGGCCCCTACCAAAAGAATCCCTGCCTCCAGATGATACACCACTGAACCGGCTAAAGGGACGAGGCCTCCTGTCAGACCCCTGACCACTCCCCTGTGATAGAACCATCTCGACTCGTCTGGCCACATTGACAGCATCTTGAAAGGAAATATCACTCCCTGCCTCTCTAGCCATCTGCAATCTGATCGACTGAGCTAGTCCCTCAATAAACCTCCTCACCCTCTCTCGGTCGGTGGGAAGTATCATAATAGCATGACGGGCCAAGGTAATGAATCTAGTCTCATACTGAGTGACGGTCATAGAACCCTGCTGGAGACGCTCAAACTGCCTCCTATAATCCTCTCTCTGAGTGATAGGGAGAAACTTCTCCAGAAACAAATCGGAGAACTGGGCCCAAGTCAAAGGCGGTGATCTCGCTGGTCTAGCCAAACAATAATCTCTCCACCAGATCTTGGCGGGAACTAACAGACAGAAAGTAGCAAAGTCGACCTCATTGGTCTTCACTATCCCCATGTTCCGTAGAACCTCGTGGCAGCTATCCAAATACTCCTGGGGATCCTCTGAAGATGCACCGCTATAAGTAGTAGTAAACATCTTGGTGAACCGGTCCGATCTGCACAAAGCATCGGCAGACATAGCTACTTCATCACTGGTCTGAGCCACAATACCCGAATGAACTGCCCCAGCTGTCTGAGGTGCTGGAGTCTGGAACTGAGAAGCCAACTACTCCAGAGTGCGATTAGCGGGAGACTGGGATCCTTCCCCAACCTGAGAGATGGCTGGTGTTGTAGGAAGTAAACCTGCCTGAGCAACGCTCTCCATGAGGCCCACTAGACGGACCATAGCATCCTGGAGTACTAGGGTGGCAATGAACCCCTCGGGAACCTGAGTTGGTCCAACCGGGACTGTCTGGGCAGGAACCTTATCAGCAAACTCTACCTGAGGCTCCGCCAATGGGGCTGCTGCTTTAGCCTGAGATATGCCCCTACCTCGGCCTCGGCCTCATCCTCGGCCCCGCGTAGGAACTGGAACTGGAGACTTGGGTTGCTGATCGGTGGTGAAGAAGCACGTGTTCTCGCCATCGGCGAGAGAATAGAGTAGAAATTCAATTAGTTCTGAGAAATCAAATCGTACGACAGAGAAGAATAGATGTGAAGTCATTCCTAAACTATGTATCCTCTGGGGGATAAGCACAGACGTCTCTGTACCTATCCCTCAAACTCTACTAATCTTGTCCGTGAATTGTGAGGCCTAAGCAACCTAGTGCTCTGATACCAACTTGTCACGACCCAAATTTCCCACCGCCGGGACCGTGATGGCGTCTAACATTGAACCCGCTAGGTAAGCCAACTTTAATGTTTATTTACCTTATTCATTTATTTTTAACAGATAATGGGGGATGTACAAATCAGCGGAAATTGAAGTGTGAGAGAAAACAAAGTCTACAACTAAATTAAAAGCCATTATAAAAATCATAATACTAAACCCAAAATTTGGTGTCACAACTTCACAGACTGTCTATGAGTACTACATATAAAGGTTTGAACAAAATAAATACATCTGTCTCAAAATAAATAAGAACAAAGTGGAAATAAAGTAGGAGGGGACTCTAAGGCCTGCGGACGCCTGCAAGACTACCTCGGAATCTCCAAAAAGGACTGAAGGCAGCCTCCTGACTCTAAGGTTCTTAGGGTCCTGTACCGGGATCTGTACAAAAAGTGAAGAGTGAAGCATCAGTACAACTGACCCCATGTACTGAGTAAGTGTTGAGCCTAACCTCGGCGAAGTAGTGATGAGGCTAGGATACGACAACCAACTAAACTTGTGCAGTTTAATCATATACGGAGAAAATAATAACAACAAGAATTAAGCAGCTAAATACAAGGAAAGGGGAACATACTGAGGGGAGGAAATATCAAATAATAGAAATAATAACTAAAGTAAAAAATTAGATATCAATTTAAACAACAAAAATAACAGCACAAAACAAGTGCACGGCATCACCCTTCGTGCTTTTACTCTAATCCTCACAAAATAATAAGTAGAATGCACGGAATGACCCTTCGTGCTTTTACTCTCATCCTCACAAAATAATAAATAAAATGCACGACATCACCCTTTGTGTTTTTACTGTCATCCTCACCAAATAATAAATATAATGCACGGCATCACCCTTCGTGCTTTTACTCTCATCCTCACAATAAATCAATAGAAACGGCACGGTATCACCCTTCGTGCTTTTAATATCATAATATGGCACGGCATCACCCTTCGTGTTTTTACTCTCATCCTTACCCAAATAATAAATAGCATGCATGGCATCACCCTTCGTGCTTTACACTCTTCCTCACCCAAACAAATCAATAACAACAATCCGGCAAGGAAATCAACAATACAAACAACAATAATAAAGCGATAACGTCCCGGCAAGGGAGTCAACAGTAGAATCAATATCATCCTGGCAAGGAAAACAGCTATAACCAATCTCACCTAGTTAGTCAATTTCACGTAGCAATTCACAACTCGAGCCAATACTCAACAATGGTCAATACCAAAGAAACACCACCAACATAGATAATTGTCAAATTAAACTCAAGTAATGCTTAATGAAAAAATCACATAAATCACAATATTCAACTCATGGCATGCTTGAAACCAACGTATAGATACTCATCACCACACCTTTACATTGCACATTATACTAACACGTAGAAAATAAGACACAATACATATACCCTCAAGCTAGGTTAAGCCAAACACTTACCTCGAATTCCACGACCAAACTCAAGCCTCAATTACCGCTTTTCCTTTAGAATTCGCCTCCAATTCGATTGTATCTAGACATAATTAGCTTAACAATATCAATAAACGCTAAATAATTCAACCACAATGCTTAATTATGAGTTTTCTATCATTCTTCCCAAAAAGTCAAAAATTGACCCCGGGCCTGCTTTGTCAAAACACGAGGTTCAGATCAAACCCCGATCACCCATTCACCCACGAGCCCGAATATGTAATAGTTTAAAAATTCGACCCCAAATCGAGTTCTAAATTCTCAAATTTGTAAAATCCCTAATTTCTACCCTTAAAGAACAAGATTTAGGCCTAGAACTCTAATGGGTGTTAATGGATAAATGAGTTGAAGAATACGAACCTATGATTTGGTGATGAAATCCCTCTTCAAAAATCGACCAAGGTCGGATTCTATGGAAAGATATATGAAATTATGGCCTATTCCCGTTTTTGTTACTGTTTTAAACCCCTAGAACGACCCTCTACGCGATCGTGAGAGGTCTGATGCGTTCCCATAGTCTTACTCCCCCCCTTTAGCCTTCATGTTCGCGTGCCTTGGACGCGTTCGCATAGAGTATTAGCTCCCCTCCCCCACTTCCCCTCCTAAAGTTGTGCGTTCGCGAGCCACTGGCGGGGTTCGCATAGTACAAACCCAGCCCCAGCCCCAATTAGTTGTTCGCGTGGATTACCACGCGTTCGCATAGTACATATTACCAGACACCAGAAAACAGCTACTTCACCAGATTTTCTAAGTCCAAAAAAAACTCTGACGCCTATCCAAATATCACACGAGCCCTCGAGGCTCCAAACCAAACATGCACACAACCCCAAAAACATCCTATGGACTTACTCGCGCGATCAAATTGCCAAAATAAAATCTTAAACAACGAATTTAGCATCAAAATGAAAGAAAATCTCAAGAACTTTCAAAATTTCAGTTCCTACAACTACGGGTTTGAATCACGTCATATGACCTTCGTTTCTTATCAAATTTTTACAAGCATCACTCAAATACTATATTAAACGTGTACCGGGCTCCGGAACCAAAATACGGGGCCGATACCATCAATTTCAAATATAATCAAATTTCCAAAAACTCTTATAATTTCAGTAAAAAAATTTCTTTCAAAAATTCATTTCTCGGGCTTGGAACATCGGAATTAAATTTTGGGCATACGCCCAAGTCCCATACTTTCCTACGGACCCTCCAGGACCGTCAAAATCACGGGTTCGGGTCCGTTTAACCAAAATGTTGACCAAAGTCAACTTAAATTCAATTTTAAAGGCAAAATTAGCATTTTTCTCAGTTTTTCATATAAAAGCTTTCTGGATATACGCCCGGAATACACACGCAAAACAAGGTGAGATAAAAGGAAGTTTTCAAGGCCTCGGAACACAGTTTTGACTTATAAAATGAGAGATGACTTTTTGGGTCATCACAATACCGGTGGGGCCACCTCGGACACTTCACGGTCATGTCACATAAATGACATTTTCAAACAGCGCTCGAGTTATCGAAGCTCCCATGTCGGCCTAACCTCGAGAAGGTTTCCGATCTTGAGGGGATCTGTTATTGAAAGTGCGGGTTCCGAAGGGCTAGAAGTCGAAGCTTGAAAGTCAACTTTTGCGCAAGCATTGCAAAACAATAATTGTAGATATGTACACAACGAGGTATTTTATTTCAAGAAATGCATTTACAAGGATGTTCTACAAAAGTTCCCCCGAGGTTCCCATATACAGAAAGAGAAAAAATCAAAATAGTAGGAGAATCTACTCTTCGCCTTCGCTGCTATCCGAGCCGCTTTTAGAGCCCTCGTCCGACGTAGTCGGCCTTTTCGATTCCTCCTCCAGGGCTCTATCTTCTTCGATCTCAGCAGAGAGATTGACGCCCTTGGTGCTCACTTCCTCGAGGGCTTGCCTCCTGGCTTAAATGCGGGCATAAGAAACTACCCGAGCCAGCTTTAGCTCGGCCTTATCGGATATCTCCCTGTCCCGATCATTCGCAGCAGCACCAGCATCTCTCTTGTATGAGGAGACAAATTCATTGTCCTCAGACTTGGCTGCAGATAGTGTAGCAGCCTCCTCCTGAGCTCTCGAAGAAGGTCTAGAATCGAGGATAGCTTCCCCTGAAGTGCCTCCCTCTCTGAAGACGCGGAATCATTCAGCCGAGCCAGCTCTAGGATTTCGGCATCCTTGGCCACAACTTCCTCTCGAAGCCGCTCCACCAAGGCGTCCTTCTGCCTAATCTGAAAGCAGAAAATAAGTCAATCAGCACCAAACATTGCAACTAAAAAGAGAAGTGTGGGTACCAGCATACCTGCTCGGTGAAGTCGGCCCTCTCCGGAAGTGCCCTCTCCGAGCTTTCCCAGAGGTTGGTCAATTCCTCCTCCTTTCGAGCACATAAATCTTCCAGCTCGACCGACTCCGACATAAGCTTCTCAAGCTCCTCTCCACGATGAGTCAACTCATCTTGAATCTTGGAGAAGTCTTGGCCATATAGCTTCTTGACCTGCAGCACAGAGAAGGAAAATCATAAAATAAGAATAGAAAATCAAAGAACAACATATTATTTCTCGAATGTCACCTTCTTTTGGAGCCTCTCGGCTTCCTCGAGGGCAATGGGGGCATCAACATCGGTCTCCTCATCTACCCCCTTCGAAATAGTCTCTAAATGCATCATCCTCTCCACGAGAGATCTCCAAACCGGGAAAACCCCTAATTTGGGCATCTCGTATCTCCCCCGGAGAAAATGACGGGCCCGAGTGAAATCCACCGGCAGCATCAGCCTCTATCGAGGCTTCTTCCCGATCCTGGAAAGCTCCAGTAGCAAGCCCTCCGAGCTCCTCAACACGTATTGTGCCATGTCCGATGGGCGTCTCAAGGACTGCGCCCAAAACCTCCTCGCGGGTCCCCTCTACTTACCGCGGGTCCGCGTCGGCTGACTCCAACTCAGCAGGCGACCGCCCAAAAACTCTCAAAGCATCAGCACTTCGTTTTTCCCTTTGTACCAAAGGGCAGGCATCATCACTCTCTTCCTCGGCCCGCAGGCTCTTAGCGGCCGTCGAGGACAAGACCGTGGCATCGGTCTTGGGCTTTCAAGCCTTTGTCCTTTTTGATTTTTGAGACTCCGCTGAGGCCTCCTTCTTCCTTTTCTTATCTTTGGCGGTCTTCAGAGCCTCTTCCTCACCAGGTGGGGGCGGCCTTATCAACACGCCTTCACCGAGGCCTGCACGAATGTGTTATATCAAAAAACATCATCATCAAAAGTTCGTACAAAGAATGAGAAAACAATAGCAATAAGAGCATACCGTGGTTCTTTGCCTGCCACCTTGTTTTAGCCAGCTCACGCCATACGCGTTTGTTACATAGAAAGACGAATTCCAAAAGCCTGATCCACCCCGAAAGCTCCTGAATCGCATCGGGGAACCAGACAGTGGCTACACAGTCGAAAGAAAGAGTATTCAGAACCGGTAAAAAGAAAAAAGAGGTGATAAAGCATAATCAATATGGGGTTACCTACGTTTCATATTCCATTCCTCCGGGAATGGCAGTCTATTAGCAGGGATGACGTCCGAAGTTCTGATTCTAACAAATCGGCTCATCCATCCCCGATCTTTATCTTCGTCGATGCAGGCGAGGAACGCCTTGGCGGATCGGCGGTGCAGTTTAATTAGGCCCCCGCGGAAGAGGCGAGGGTTCTACAATCTGATGAGATGGTCAAGGTGAAAGTCACTCCCTCGACCATGTTGGAAATATGTCAAAACATATATACGATCCTCCAAAAAGAAGGATAGATCTGACCGAGTGTCTCTCGGTATTGATGACAAAAATCAAGATTCACCGGGTCAATAGGTGGAGAAGAAGAATCGACGGGGCCTAAGATAAAGGGTATGTATATACACTGAGAAATCCATCCTTATGCGTGACTATGCTTTCGTCGGCTGTAGGGATCTCTACTCGGGCCGCCTCCCCCCAGCGACAGTCGAGTTTTACCCTATCTATATATCCGATACTACACTTATGTATCGGCCCGTTGTAGAAGGGGGGTTTTCTATTGTGAAGTCAGAAATGGTGTCGAAAGGGCCAGGGATGCATTGCTCGATGGTAGGAGGAGTTTTTAACTTGCCCTTAGATGGGCGTGGTGAAGAAGCGGCTCCCTCTTTTTTTGGAACCGTTTTGAAAGTTTTTGCCATGATTACAATCGAGTTTTGAAGTAAGAAGACAAAGAAACAAACACAGGCAGAAGATAAGAATGTAAAGCACTTAGTCAAAATTTGAAGGTTTGTAGAAGATGAAGAAGATTCAAAACTATAAAAAGGCAAGTGATTGGAGTATTTATAGAGGCCCTTTGGGCATGCTTGAAGCGGAAGGATCGAACCTATGACGGTTCGTGGACTTCTCGAGAATTGTGTTGATAGGGACCTCTGTGCAATTTTTTATGTCACATCATTTAATGCTATGACATCATAATAGGGGTGTCGAAGAGGCAAAAAGTCAAGACTGTTTCTTATCACTTCATTCTAAGAAACGCGGGGACTATTTGTATACGGCTAAAATCGGAGAGCCCTATTTTACGGTCATTACGACGCTAAGAAGGCTCGAAGGTTCGAGTTTTAACATCGAGGTTTCATATCGAATTCCCTCGACCTCGAGGCAGTGCAAATCGAAGGTCAGCGTGGAAAGGCAGGAAATTCCCAAAAGGCACGTGGTTAAAGCTGACAAAATAGACAAAATAGTACAAGCTCGTACCGTGGCATTAAATGGTTGTACCAACAATCTCTCTTTGCATTAATTACACATGTAATATGTTGGGATTCCCCCTCATATATAAAGTGGACCCTCGTCACTTTGTAAAACACATGATACTTAATATACAAGACTAAGAACATTCTCTGCCCTCTAACTCAAACATTCTTTACAATTGTCTCATTGATTTGTTGTCTTTCATTTATTTGTGTTTATTAATTGTTCTTCATTCATTTCTCGTTATTGATCATAAAGAGGTCATCTTAGAGGCATTTGACACTGTCGAATCACTTTCAACCGCCCATTATCATAAAGAGGTCATCTTAAATTGGCTTAATAGTTGGAAAAGTCAACAGGGAGTTGAATTATTGGTAAACAATCTCGTAATGTAGATTTTATGGCTCGGATAGCTTCGTTAGATGATTTTGGACTTAGGATTGTGCTCAGAATGAAGTTTAGATGTCCGGTGTAAAATTAGGCTTGAGTTGGCGAAAGTTAGTTTTTGGCGATTTCCGGTCGGCAGGGGAAAATAGGCTATTAGGGTCGAAATGGAATTCCGGGAGTTGGACAGGTTCGTAATGTCATTTTGGATATGTGTGCAAATTTTCGGGTCAATCGGATGTGGTTTGGATGGTTTCGGCATCTTTGGTGAAATTTAGAAATTTCAAAATTCATATGCTTGAATTTGATGTGATTTTGGTGTTTTTGCATTGTTTTCGGTGTTTCAAAGGCTCGACTAAGTTTGAATGGTGTTATGGGATATGTTGGTAGGTTTTTTTGAGGTGCCGGGGGCCTCGGGTGTATTTCGGATGCTCAAACGGACACTTTTGGTCTTTGGGAGATTGCTGGTTTTTTGGTGTTTTAGCAGCAGTGGTTTCTTCATTGTGATCGCGTGAGTTCACCCGCGATCGCGTAGATTAAAGATTGAGGTAGGCATATTTTTTCTATGCGATCGCGTAATAAGGTTTGCGATCGCATAGGTTGGGCAGTCTTCAGCAGTGCGGTCGCGGGACTCCTTGTGCGATCGCATAGGTGTTCTAAGGCGCGTGAAAGGGATGGATGTTTGAGCTATGCGAACACGTGTGTAGGTATGCGAACGCATAGAATGGGTTTGGACTGTTCATCGCGAACGCATAGCTGGAAACGTGATCGCACTAAGGTAATTAGGAGCACCTGGGCAGAATGTTTAAATAGCCATCTTCGCGAATTTTAGGCCACTTTTCACCATTTGTGGACGGATTTGAAGCTTTGGAGAGAGTTTAAAGAGGGAATCAAAGGGGAAACACTTGGAGGTAAGATTTTTGACTTCATAACTCGATTCTATGTTGTTTTCTAATTAATTAAACCGGAAATTAGTTGGATTTAAACCCCAAATTGGGGAGGTTCGGTGCATGAGAAATTGGGACTTCAATTGAGTAATTGAAGGGGCAATTGTGGTCCGATTTTGGTGTTCTTGGTATGTATAGAATCGTTGGAGGATGATGAATCTTGTGATATAAATTTTATAAAATTCCGAGTCGTGGGCCCGGGGCTCGGGTTTGGCCAATTTCGAGAATTGTACCTAAAATTGATAGTTTCCTTGTTCATTTAGTGTCTATTGATGATGTTAATCTGGTTTTGGTTAGATTCGGAGCAATCGGGAGCCTATTCGAGGGGCAAGAGCATCGCAGATTTGTATTTTAGCCCGGGTGGAGGTAAGTAATGGCTATAAACCTAGTCCTAAGGGTATAAAACCCCGGACTTCGTGTTTTATCACTATTTTGGAATGGCGCACATGTTGGATGACGAGTATGTGGCGTGCACTGATTTTTCGATTGGACTTGGTCCTCTCCGCGGCAACTATTGAGTTGCGTATTTTTACTCTAAATCATAAGTTAAATTGTGTTCTAAAACTATTGCTATATTTGGGATATAAGCCATGTTTGGGGCCTCGTGCCGACTTATTTAGACCCCTTGGGGGTTTTTCTTACTGCTATTTTCCTCACTGTGTTGACTTATGATTTACACTCCGTCATGTTATGTTTAACTGATTTCGAAACTCATCCTTATTTACACTATTTTGAGATATAAAATGATGCTTATGGTCGAGTACTCCATTTTTACTGATACGCCCGAGGGGCTTTTGAGAGTTTCTGACTGAGTGAGGCCGAGGGCCTGATTGTGAGGATATGATATGCCAAGGGGTGGATTGATATTAGCGCTTGGGCTGAAGGAGCCCCTCCGGAGTCTGTACACACCCCCATGAGCGTAGGTACCTACTGAGTGCGAGTACCGAGTGACGAGTGATTGGGAGGCATGAGTGACAGTGAGGTTGCTCGAAGGGCTGATACTAAGTGACTATGAGGTATGCTGAGTGATGTTCTGCCCGAGGGGCGATATATGATTCATGTTTTGGCCCGAGGGGCTACTTATGATTTATTTCATTTTACACTAAATCCTTCGGTTATTTTTATTCCTGAAACTGTTCGAAAACACATTTTTCAAAGGATTTTACTGAAGTTGTCCTTTAAGGGATGTTGATTTCATATATATATATATATATATATATATATATATATGTATATGTATATATTGTTGGAAAGAAAGTTTATGCTTATTGTGAACTGATGATTTGGTTTTATGTGTTTCTTACTGCTTAGACTTGATTTCTTTCCATTACTACTGAGTTGGTGTACTCACGTTACTCCCTGCACCCCTATGTGCAGATACAGGTGCTAGTACCGAGCGTTAGTCATCTCTTTCCGTGCGGAGCTGGAGTCGGGACATAGAGGTAGTTGTTCAGCGTCCGCAGATACTCTGTTTCCTTTTTCTTATTTTGTACCTAGTTCTTCGTCCCGAGGTTTTGTATTATAATAGTAGAATTTTTGGTATATTCCATAAATGCTCATGACATGTTAACTCCGGATCTTGGGGATGGTTTTTTGACTGTTTAACTGTTTGTTTTCCTTAATGGATTCAGTAATTTTATCTATATTTATGAAATGTTGAAAATGAGTTGGATTTTGGAAAGAAACTGTAAATATGTAATTGTTGGCTAGCCTAGTTCCACGATAGGCGCCATCACGGCCGGTTTAGGATTTGGGGTCGTGACAAGTTGGTATCAGAGCCTAGGTTACATAGGACTCAACGGTCATGAGCAGGTTTAGTAGAGTCTTGCGGATCGGTATTGAGACGTCTGTACTTATCTTCCAGAGGCTGCGGAACCCTTAGGAACAATCTCATTTTTTCTTGATTTCTGTCGTGCCATTTTTTTTACTCTGGAAATATAAACTTCTGTTGTTTCATTCTCTCACAGATGGTGAGGACTCGCGCTACTGATCAGGGTGATCAACCACCAGCTAGACCAGTGAGAGATCGAGGCCACGGTCGAGGTCGTGGTAGAGGTAGGGGACTAGCCCGTGCAGTAGCCGAGGCATTACCAATTGATCCCCCTACTATTCAAGATCAGGTTCCCACCGCAGATGCTCCAGCAGGACAGGCTCAGGCACCGGCGGTGCCTATTGTTATTCCAGGTCTTTAGGAGACCTTGGCTCAGATCTTGACTGTGTGTACCACCCTTGCTCAGGAAGTTGCCGCTACTTCTCAGGCCGGGGAGGCAGTCAGACTCCAGTTGCCCGGACACCTGAGCAGGTTACTCAGTGCCATGAGACACCGGGGGCGATTCCAGCCCAGCCGGTTGCTCGAGTTCAGGACTTCGTGGTTCCGGCTATGCCAGAGGACGAGCAGCGTAGACTGGAGAGATTTAGTAGACTTCAGCCTCTGACATTCAATGGTGATGAGGGCCAGGATGCCCAGGGTTTTCAGGATAAGTGTCAGAGGATGATGCGTATTGTTGGGATTCTGGAGACTAGTGGGGTATCGTTTGCTACTTTTCAGTTTTCTGGTGTTGCTTTCACTTGGTGGGAGTCTTTTGTGAGGCGTAGGCCTGTTGGTTCAGCACCCCTCACCTGACAGCAGTTCTCCACTATCTTCTTGGAGAAGTTTGTACCCCAGTCTCACAGGGAGGAGCAGCGCAGGCATTTTGAGCAGCTGCATCATGGGGAGCTATCAATGATGCAGTATGAGATGCGGTTTTTAGAGTTGGCTCGTCATGCCACCGAGTTGGTTCCTACTGATAAGGAGAGGATTAGGAGGTTCGTGGATGGCCTAACTTATCAGCTCCGCTTTTTTATGACTCAGGAGAGAGTATCAGATGCTACCTTCGAGCATGTTGTTGATATTGCTCTAGATATTGAGTCGGTTCACCGCTAGGAGATAGAGGGAAAGAGGCCTCGTGGATCGGGTGGTTCTATTGGTGCTCCTTCCAAGGGGCAGTTTCAGCATGGTAGAGGTCGTTCATTTAGGCCTCCTAAGTTAGTCCGCCCAGCCTATAGTGGTGCATCTTCGGGCATGGTCCCCGCAGTTCTCAGCCAGGACACTCTTCACTCGATGCCCTCCTAAGCCAGAGTGCAGCTCGAGCACCACCAGTTTAGGGTTCCTCGATGCATGATTCTTCTAGTGGTCATTTTGGTGATAGGGGTTTCTATCAGTCCCCGCCTCCAGCTCCAGGGATTTGTTTTGAGTGTGGAGAGTTTGAGAACATGTGGAGGCAGTGTCCCCGTCGTTCTGGTGGTTCTTCTCAGCAGAGGGGCCAGCCCTCGACTTCACCTCCAGTTACTTCACCACCCGCCGAGACAGCCAGGGGTGGTAGTCAGTCAGCTAGAGGCCTCCCTAGAGGGGGAGGCCGAGCAGGTGGAGGTCAGGCCAGTATGTATGCGTTTCTAGCCAGGCCAGATGTTATGGCGTCTGATGCAGTGATTGCAGGTATTGTCTCAGTCTGTCACCGAGATGCTTTGGCTTTATTTGACCCTGGTTCTACATATTCTTATGTCTCATCATATTTTGCCCATTTCGTGGATATGCCCCGTGAGTCTTTAGTTACGTTTGTTCATGTGTCAACTCCGGTGGGTGATACTATTGTTGTGGACCGTGTGTATTAGTCATGTGTGATATCTATTGGGGGTCTGGAGACCCGAGTGGACCTACTATTGCTCAGCATGGTCGATTTTGATGTGATATTGGTCATGGATTGGTTATCTCTGTGTCATGATGTCCTTGACTGTCATGCTAAGACTGTGACCTTAGCTATGCCAGGATGTCCGAGGGTTGAGTGGAGAGGTTCTTTGGAGTATGTGCCTAGCAGGGTGATTTCCTACCTGAAGGCCCAGCGCATGGTTGAGAAGGGGTGTTTATTGCATCTGGCTTTTGTGAGGGATGTCAGTGGTGAGACTCCCGCTATTGATTCAGTTCTTGTGGTCCGTGACTTTCCGGACGTGTTTCCTGCAGACATGTCAGACAGGCCACCTGACAGGGACATTGATTTTGGTATTGACCTGGTTCCAGGCACCCAACCTATTTCTATTCCACCTTATCGTATGGCACCAGTGGAGCTAAAGGAATTAAAGGACCAGCTTCCGGAACTCCTAGATAAGGGGTTCATTCGGCCTAGTGTGTCACCTTGGGGTGCACCAGTGTTGTTTGTAAAGAAGAAGGATGGTTCTATGCGTATGTGTATTGATTATCGACAGCTGAACAGGGTTACGGTGAAGAACTGGTATCCCTTGCCTCGAATAGATGACTTGTTTGATCAGTTGCAGGGTGCTAGGGTATTTTCCAAGATTGACTTGCATTCCGTCTATCATCAATTGAAGATTCGGGGGCCAGACATTCCGAAGACTGCTTTCAGGACTAGATATGGTCATTATGAGTTTCTGATTATGTCATTCGGCCTGACCAATGCCCCAGCAACCTTTATGCTCTTGATGCACAGTGTATTCCGGCCTTATCTGGATTTTTTCGTCATCATGTTTATTGACGATATCTTGGTGTATTCCCAATCTCGGGAGGATCATGAGCAGCATTTGAGAGTTTTGCTTCGGACCTTGAGGGAGAAGAAGTTGTATGCAAAATTTTTGAAGTGTGAGTTCTGGATTGATTCAGTTGCGTTCTTGGAGCACGTGGTATCCAGTGAGGATATTCAGGTTGATCCGAAGAAGATAGAGGCGGTGCAGAGCTGGCCTAGACCGTCATCAGCTACCGAGATTCGTAGCTTCCTTGATTTGGCAGGGTACTATCGTCGTTTCGTAGAGGGATTTTCATATATTGCAGCACCTATGACCAGACTGACCTAGAAGGGTGATCAATTCAGGTGGACTGAGGAGTGTGAGGAGAGATTTCAGAAGCTCAAGTCAGCTTTGACTATAGCTCCGGTGTTGGTTTTGACTACGGGTTCAGGTTCTTATGCAGTTTACTGTGATGCCTCGAGAGTTGGCCTTGGAGCGGTTTTGATGCAGGATGGTAGGGTGATTTCCTACGCATCCAGACAGTTGAAAGTGCATGAGAAGAATTATCCAATGAACGATCTTGAGCTAGCAGTTATTGTCCATGCCTTGAAGATTTGGCGTCATTATTTGTATGGAATGCATTGTGAGATTTTCATTGATCGCCATAGTTTGCAGCATCTGCTTAAGTAGAAGGAACTGAATTTGCATCAGAGGAGGTGGTTGGAGCTTCTCAAGGATTATGACCTCACTATTTTATACCATCCGGGGAAGGCCAATGTAGTGGTTGATGCCCTGAGCTGCAGAGCAGAGAGTTTGGGGAGTCTAGCCTACCTTCCAGTAGCAGAGCGGCCATAAGTACTTGACGTTCAGGATTTGGCGGGTCAGTTGGTGAGATTGGATCTATCAGAGCCCCCCGCGGGTTTGGCTTGTGTAGCCTCCAGGTCTTCTCTTTATGATCAGAATAGAGCACGCTAGTATGATGATCCATACTTGATCGTTCTTCAGGACAAGGTCCGTCGCGGTGATTCCAGGGATGTGGTTATTGGTGATGATGGGGTCATGAGGATGCAGGGCCAGATTTGCGTGCCCAATGTGGATGGACTTCGAGATTTGATTCTAGCCGAGGGCCATAGTTTGCGGTATTCCATCCATCCGGGTGCCGCAAAGATGTATTAGGATCTGAGACAATATTATTGGTGGAGGCAGATAAAGAGGGATATTTTTGAGTTCGTAGCTCGGTGTCTCAACTGTCAGCAGGTCAAGTATGAGCACCAGAGACCGGGTGGCTTGCTTCAGAGATTAGACATTCTGGAGTGGAAGTGGGAGCAGATCACCATGGACATTGTAGTTGGGCTTCCACGTACTTCGAGGAGGTTTGATGCTATATGGGTTATTGTGGATCAACTGACCAAGTCCGCGCACTTCATTCCTGTTGGTACTACTTATTCTTCGGGGCGGTTAGCCGAGATTTTACATCAAGGAGATTGTTCGATTGCATGGGGTTCCAGTTTCTATCATTTCTGACAGAGGTACTCAGTTCACATCTCAGTTTTGGAGGGTGGTGCAGAGGGAGTTAGGTACTCAGGTCGAGTTGAGCACAGCATTTCATCCTCAGACCGACGGGCAGTCGGAGCATACTATTCAGATTCTGCAGGATATGTTATGTGCATGTGTTATTGATTTTGGGGGTTCATGGGACCAGTTTCTTCCACTCGTGGAGTTTGCATATAATAATAGTTATCAGTCGAGTATCCAGATGGCTCCATATGAGGCGTTATATGGTAGGAGGGGCAGATCTTCGGTTGGTTGGTTCGAGCCGGGCGAGGCTAGGCTATTGGGCACAAACTTGGTTCAGGATGCGTTGGGTAAGGTGAAATTGATTCAGGAGCGGCTTCGCATGGCGTAGTCTAGGCAGAAGAGTTATGTGGACCGAAAGGTCCGAGATGTGTCTTTCATGGTTGGGGAGAAGGTGCTGCTGAAGGTGTCACCCATGAAGGGTGTTATGAGGTTCGGGAAGAGGGGAAAGCTGAGTCCCCGATTCATTGGGCCATTTGAGGTGCTTCAGAGGATTGGAGAGGTGTCTTATAGGCTTGCCTTGCCTCCCAGCTTATCGAGTATTCATCCGGTGTTCCATGTTTCGATGCTCTGATAGTATGTTGGTGACCCGTCTCATGTTTTGGACTTTAGCACGATGTCGCTCGAGGGTGATATGTCATATTAGGTGAAGCCAGTGGCTATTTGGGTCGTCAGGTCAGAAAGCTAAGGTCTAAGGATATAGCTTCAATGAAGGTTCATTGGAAAGGACAGCCGATGGAGGATGCCTCCTGGGAGACCGAGCGGGAGATGCGGAGCAGAAATCCTCACTTATTCGAGACTCCAGGTATTTTTCTAGACCCATTTGAGGACGAAGGTTTGTTTAAGAGGGGGAGGATGTAACGACCCGGTCGGTCGTTCCATGAGATTAGCCCCGTTTCCCCCGTTTCTTCTTTATCATATGTTCTTAGCCTATTTATGTTGTATTGGGTCGGTTGGTTCGGGTTCGGGGTGGTCGTGATGAGAACTGAGACACTTAGTCTCTTAAATTGGCTTAATAGTTGGAAAAGTCAACTGGGAGTTGACTTATTGATAAACGATCTCGGAATGTAGATTTTATGGCTAGGATAGCTTCGTTAGGTGATTTGGGACTTAGAAGTGTGCTCAGAATGAAGTTTTGATGTCCAGTGTAGAACTAGGCTTGAATTGGCGAAAGTTAGTTTTTTGGCGGTTTTCGGTCGGCAGGGGAAAATAGGCTATCGGGGTCGGAATGGAATTCCTGGAGTTGGAGCAAGTTCGTAATTTCATTTTGGATATGTGTGAAAATTTTCAAGTCAATCGGATGTGTTTTGGATGGTTTCGGCATCTTTGGTGAAATTTAGAAATTTCAAAGTTCATAGGCTTGAATTTGATGTGATTTTGGTGTTTTGCATTATTTTTGGTGTTTCGAAGGCTCTACTAAGTTTGAATAATGTTATGGGATATGTTTGTAGATTTGGTTGAGGTCCCGGGGACCTCGAGTGTATTTCGGATGCTCAAACGGGCACTTTTGGTCTTTGGGAGATTGCTGGTTTTCTGACATCTAGAAAGACGGTTGGTAAGGGATTGAATATGGCTTTGGAAGAATTGAGTCAGAGGAACTCGATTTTGCATCATGATTATGATGAGTAAATGTAAAGTCTCCAACAGGACATATGGATACTAAGACATGTAAGCTTCTTGATAAGGATCCCTAAGGCAAGAATATCTATTCACTCTTGCGGTAAAAAGGAAAAAGAGATTTAGAAGCTAGACACAAGTTTCAACAAGTAAAAGAAGCAAGGTGAGGAAGGGTACGAGACACCCAGTTCATAAAGAATATCAGTATTTGCAGCTCAAGCAGACAAATATAAGCATTTTGAGTTACCTTCAAAAATAACATAGGTATGTACAATTGGCCACATCCGTCTCATTTATGCCCTGTGGGGGCTAACAGAAGTAGTATAAGATAAGGAAGGATATCAGGATCCGGCTAGGGTTAGAGTAACCCAAAATGGTGAATGGATTGTTTGCGTTAGTTGATATTTTCGAAGGATAGAGCAAATATTCCAATAGATCTCCTTGTGAGACACCCAGATGGTGCACTCTAAAATAGTACAACTAATATGAGTACTACAAAGATGGGCACTGAAAGCCTGGAAAAGATAAATATTATCTTAGTATGGCTCCCGTCCCTAGTAGAGAGAGAATGTTAGGCAATCCGAAGAGCCAATGGATGGAGCAAGGGGAGCTAAGAGCAAAAGAATATCTTGTTCGCATTTTCAGAATAAAGTGATAGACATAAATGTTAGCGGGAAATAAAAAGAGAGTTAATAAAGCATTATGAGTAAGATATGACACATGGATGACAACAGTGAAAAAAAATGAAAGGTGCCAGTATTGCATAGTCTCGAGGGAAGGAAAAGATAAGAGGTGCCAGGTCTCGAGGCAACAAAAGAGTATAGGCCATAAAGTTGTATCCTCATTTCAAGAAATAAGTTTGTGACTCCAACGCGACTGCTAGAAGAAAAAGTTAGACCCCAAAGTAATAGAAATCAGTATGGGCTGGTGAACAAGGTAAGCTAAACATGAATTAGGGACTGAGTAATTTGATAATGGTCAGCATCATGAGAATTTCATATATTGCGTCCCGACAATAATAGAATGGAAAACAGAAGAATAATCCTTAAAGGTCATTCAGGAGGACGCTTCCCTAAAGAAAACAATGGGAGAAAAGTTAAGCCTAAGGGACTATATGTGCCCGTTACAGTAGGTGTCACCCTCGTGAATGAGGAATTCTGTTATCCTTGGTACAGGAGGATTTCCGAAAGGTGAGTAAGGGTCATTGATATTGTGAGAAAGACGCCAAGGATGAAGAGGTAAAACATCTATAGGAAGATCGTCGTAGCACTATATCTTAGTACTCGCCTAAAGGGGGGAATATGGAGTGCTGTGGCATTAAGTCAGGATTAATTGGTTCTAGAAACTATGGAATGGTGAAGGAAGAATGCGAGAAAAATGAGAAAGAAATGAGATTGCACTTACCCAAATCCTACGTATATGCTACGACGCCAGAACATTAAGCAAGCATGACATCAAGGAGAGGAAATAAGGGCTCCTGCCCGAGATGTTATTGATAGATAAGAAGCAGTACGAGACATTAGTTAAGCCAAAGGAAATAACCCAAAAAATATTACGCAGAATATTAATATGAAAATAGGCCAACGAGTAGTTAGTAGTTGATTCAGGAAGAGCCTAGTTAATGACTAGACAAGAGGACACAGACAAATCAACAGATCATGCAAGATAAACATAGAAAAACCCAATATAGTGAATTAAGCCCCGCAGTTATGACGTTGTAATACTTGAGAAATATTCATATAGGAGTCAGGGTAGTTAAAGGTACCGTATGAGTGTTACGGAAATAAAAGAGAATGTCACTAGGAAGATAGTCAAACGATCAGTTCAGAAGCAACCCTACAAGAACAAGGGCGTGGAGGTAAGTAACTACGGATAATTATAGGTGAGGAAGGATATCAAAACTTTCGTCGGGTAAACGATGTAATAAGCTCGCATATTTATGAGAGTTAGAGGGTCCTTAAGTACTACAATGAAAGACTAGCTGAGGAAATAAGGAAGAACGCTTCAACCTAAGCACAGTGATCTAAAGAGAAAATGGTCGTGTAACAACAGTCTCACAACAATATTGTAAGCGCTCCAAAGAAAGTGGCACATACCGTGGCTAATGAACGGGAAGTAAAATTAAAAGTAATATTCGAGATCATATGAGTTGCACGAAAACTCCGGCATGTGTGGGAACTAATATAAGTTAAGTATGCACACAGAAAGGAGGTAGAAAGACCAAGAAAAGTAATAGCTTACGTTCAAAGAAAGTTGAGAAGGAACAAAAGGAATTATTCGATCAATGATCCAAAGATAATTACATTATGAATGCACCTAAAATTTTGGAGTATTATCCATTTAGTATATATGTTGACAATCATACAATCGTAGAGGACTTAGGTATAAGTTAAAAGAAAGAATTGAGTCCAGGTCACAGATAAAGTATTGAATCATGGATATTCCATAGCGTTCATGAAAGGCTAAAGTAATAACTAAATACCATGACCCGCAGATCAGAAGATATCTTAAGCCTACAGAAAGGTTGATCAGAGGGAAGAGGAAACTAAAGAGTTACATCGACTAAATAAAGTAGGAGTCTGATTATTGGACCCAGAAAATTATAGAAATCGTGATTGAGAACATAACGAAATCACTCTTAATATCAGAGGTACAATACAGATAGTACAGTATCCATATTCTAGAACGGCTCTATGATAAATCCAGTTAGAAGAGTACCAGCCTCATAAGAAGTCAGTATGAACCTTCCATCAGATTGTGTATACACCAAAGGTGCAAGTATTATAATAGAGCTTCAAGTTGTGGATGTGAATTATACCTATGTAGAATGGAGGTCATGAAAAAGATAGAAGATGTGATGTGAGATTTTAAGGTAAGTAAGGTAAAGGTGAACAACGTACGAGGTACTCAGGTGCAAAGGGTTGTGAATAATCTATACTTCAGATAAAAGGCTAGAAGCGTTGGGATTCAGTATCCATGAATGATAGCGGCATCGTAAACCTATGGTTTCTCTAAGTTATAGAAGGCTCAGTATAGCCTGAATAAACTCAAAGGAGTCTAAAACTAATAGCATTTAAAAGAGATGGAATGCTACCATGACAGTAGAATGAGGGTGTAATTATGATAAATGAAGGATGATGTTTGGGCCTTCGATTGAGTGATGATTTGAAGGAATTTCATGAATTGTACAGGATTAAAATACCCACATAAGGTGAATCACATTGGGATGCTATGAAATATGGCTATGGAAGCATGGTATCTCCCCCAGGTGGATCAGTCTAATCATTTCAAATGTTCCTCGATGCGACGTGAGCCCTAGTGGCAGTGTTACATAAAAGGTCAAGTTATCAGTAGTAAATTGTAGATCAATATTGAGGTGAATCAACAATGGATGGATAAAAAATTACAAAGTATGATATAAGATTAGGTCGTCATTCTTAAGATGAACAGTAATGAGGAAGCATTAGACTTATACATATAGAATAAGTAACGAGAGAAACCTGGAGTTTGGTAGCAGACCTCAATAATGATAAATCAAAGTAAGAGTTATGGCGGTAAAGTCATACGGGTAGATGTACAGATCTATGAAATAATATATAGCAATATTCGTAAGGTTGACAAAGTACCGAGCGAAGAATTTCAGCATACCTATAGATGCCCAGAGTGACACCTTGTCAACTTCTGTATATCTTCACAAAGTGAGGCCTAGAGATTGGCTAAGAACTAGAGGAAAAAGGAGAGAAGAGTCACATAGGTGCACATACAAGGACAAAGATGTACTCACTTCATGCTAGAAGGTAGCATTAGTTATGAGATTGAGGAATTTCGACCATAAATCATGGTGTGAGAAAGAGGCCTAAAGGGGGGAATGCCCTGACCTTTGGATTTATTAAAAAAAACAGTTTCCTAAATGGAAAGGAGAGTATTAAAGTATTCGCAAAAGCTATGGTTTATGAGGATGATAAGTGCATCAGTCAATATTCGAGGACGAATGTTCCAAAGGGGGGAATGATGTTACGCCCTGCAGTATTATACTACGATAATGTTACACCCTGTAGTATTGCACGTTGAATTTGTAGCAAGATAATTGAATTAGTTCAAGGACAAGATTATTTGGAGATTTTAAGTATTACGCTATTTCAAACAAGTTCGTGAAGGTGAGAGGGTAAAGCAAATCGAAGAAAATGAGTTTTGTCGAAGTTTTTCGTTTTGAGATAAAATATGGTCCGAGCTATAATACCCCTTATTTATGGACTAATACCATACAAGGTACCACATGACCATGATAGTAAGATGTATAAAGTGTGTTAAAAGTGAGTAGTATTTTAAGTAATTTGAGATAATTCTTAATTATGTGAGAAATTGGTTAATTATTGGGTAACAGGATATTACCTAATTAACTAATGAGTTATGAATAAAGATTAAAACCACTCCCACCCCCACGTGGCAGCAAACCACTACCAAACTATATGACTCTTAGTCATTATGGGTTAGGTGGTAATATATTCAACACAAGGCCTTTTTAATTCAAAGATAGATATGTATCTTTCAACCATTTTAAAGAATAGCAAAGATTCTGATTTTGGTCTCTTTCAACAATTTAAAGAAAAGACTCTAATTCAAACAGATATTTCAGCAAGTAAGGTTATCAAATTCATTTGTTGTTAGGAATTATACAGAAAGGAAAGACAAGGAATGAAGGTGAGGGAATTTTTTAAGTTTATATGAGACTTCATAGCGATGGCAGTTCTTAAATTTGTAAGAAATTCATACGAAATTATACTGCGTAATAATAACGGAATTTTGTAATTCTAAGGGAGTACTGTGCAATTCCTCTCAAGAATATCATACGTATTTTTTTCTACTCCAAGTATGTTAAGGCTATCCCTTCTTTCTTTTTGGCATGATCCATACGATACAAACGAAACGAGAAAATGCACAACTTCCATAAATGACTTTATTCATAGAAGTATTAGATGTTCCTATGTTCTTGAATTCCAATTTGTCTTATTATTCTATCATCTGTTCATGGGTCTCTGAAAAATACGTAAGTTGAAAAAGTTTACTTCATGACATTAATCTAAGGCATAATGGCCTTATGACATTCAAAGTGATTTTATTGACGTACTTCTCATGCATTGCATTTATTTATACATGCTCATCAACCCATGACCAGAGGGCGTTATATACATGTATATATGTATATATATGTATATGGGATATGGGAAAGGTTAAGGCGTTATATACGCACCACCACCTGATCAGCTGGTATACGTTGATGATTTACCTACAGTGCCCGAGATGATATGATGGGATGCCCTCAGAGGCTTGATGATGTTATGAACGCATGTACCTATGCAAATGCTAAGGTCTCCCCATTCCTTCTATCTTCGCAAATGCGAATAAAACCTCGCAAATGTGAGCCTGACCCTTTCGCAAATGCGACCATGTGATCGCAAATGAGACCATGTGATCGCAAATGCGATCACTGCCTTCCCCCGTCCTAGTTCGCAAATGCGAAGATATGTTCGCAAATGCGAAAAATATAAGGCTCAGCTATTCTTCGCAAATGCGAAAAATAGCTCGCAAATGCGGAACCTGCAGTGGTCGCAATTGCGATGCCTGATCTCGCAAATGCGAAATCAGCGGCATGCACCAGATATTGCAACACTAGCTATGTTCTAAGTCTAATTTTCACTCTGTAGCCTATCTGAAACTCACCCGAGCCCTCAAGGCTCCAAATCAAAGATGCACACAAGTATAAAAAAATCATACGAACTTGCTCGCGTGATCAAATCGCTAAAATAACACCTAGAACTACGAATTGAACCCCAAATAACATGAAATTTTCAAGAAAACTTTGAAATTCCTATTTTCACAACCGGACGTCCGAATCACGTCAAACCAACTCCATTTTTCATCAAACTTCATAGACAATTCATAAACATGGTATTGGACCTATACCGGGTTCTGGAACCAAAATACGGACCCGTTATTTAAAAAGTCAAACTTTGGCCAAACATTTCAAATGCATTAAGCTTTCAACCTTCAAATTTTGACATAGTCCAATATCTCGGGCTAGGGACTTTCGATTTTGATTTCGGGCATATGCCCAGGTCCCAAATCACGATACAGTCCCACCGCGGACACGAATATGGGTCCATTTCCCAAAAATGTTGACTGAAGTCAACTCAAATGAAGTTTTTAGGCAAAATTTTTTATTTTTATCAGTTTTTCCCATTAAAACTTTCCGGAAAGACGCAAGGACTGGACATGCAAACTGAGGAAGGTTAAAACATGATTTTTAAAGGTTTCGGATTATAGAATTAAGTTTAAATCATAAGATGACCTATCGGGTCATCACAGATATATACGAATAGATATAGATAGACAGATTTAGATTGACTTCGTTAACCAACAATGTAACAAATATGCCTTGATTTTAGGATTTTTTTTTTCTTCCAATCTTGTAAAACTATGTTGTAGGCTGAAATATCTACAACCCAACCCATTCTCTTTCACCTCGGCAATCCATAGTTTGGAACAGCTAGAATAGCATATAATGTATTCAGATGAGACCCTATCATCTTTCCGTCTCTCATCGTGAATGTGGGCATTCTAAGATCAAACTAACTCACGAACCGGCAAAACTCTCCGCTTTCGATCCAAAGATGAGAAAAGAAAACAAATATATCATTTGATTATTCTTAGACTCTAAACTAAAAGTCAACTATAGAAAATCATTCGTGTTTCAAATGATTCACTATAATACTCCCTTCCGTTTTAGTTTACGTGAGCATTTTTTTTTTAGTTCATGCCAGAGTTATCAAGAAAGCTCACCCACCAACGCAGTCCCTAACAACTTGTTTAGATAGTTGTTATATATCATTTCATAATGTATTTTATCGTAGTATATTGTATTTTATTGTTTGATAAACACAATGTTTGGATAGATTGTGTCATTTGCCGTCGTTTTACGGTATTACACAGCAGTGATACGAAAAATAAACTTATAATATTTTTTTTTTTAAATTATGTTACGGTATATAAAAAGGTAGGGTAAATGATAAAATAAAATTATTTAATAATAAGGAAGGGTGAGACTGAAAGAAAAAAAATAAGGTAACGACGGTCGTTACATAAAGTGACACATTTCATCGTTACGTAACGATGGATTTAACAATACAATACAATAAAATTTAAGTAATAATCAAAATAAACATCGCATTTAAAGTGACAATATGATACTATANCTTTAATAGGTGGTAAAAAAAAGTGACAAGAGTGTATATAACGCACTAATTCTGTGCGCTATACCTTAACGGTAACTTTTTCCGTTAAGGTATAGCGCACAGAATTAGTGCGTTATACCCTGACAAAAAAACTGCCCCAGTATAGCGCAGACTTTTGCACGCTATACATATAGCGTTTCTTTTTTACTTGCTATACCAGCTTTTTTGGCTCCACCAATAATAACTGACATAACAATAATTCAAATGCGTATAGCGCACAGAATTTGGGCAATATACATCAAAAAAAAAAATTCCCCGGCTAGCCACTTCCTATATAAAGAGGTTAGGATTGTAGGAAAAATCATTCAAAAAATATTTTAAGTCTCGTTCAAACGTTTGTTGTTTATAAATTCTCCAGCATTTTTTCATTATGTCTGAAGAGCATAGAATAAGAGCTTCATTATATTGGGGGTGAGGTTGTGATGGAGAATAACTCTGTGAGGTAAAGTTTACCTGCACAGTGTCATGATAAGTTGCCACTTACAATGGAGTACGATAAATTGATATCGTTATTATGCAAAAAAATGAGTTTGAGGAAACGTTCAGTGATACTTAAAGTAACCGGAAGATATCCGTATTTCGACACTCTGCAAGGGGTTGCTTTTTTCTCGAAGTTTAACATCGACGATGACGAAACCTTGAGGGATTTTCTGAGTACTCTGGATGAATGCCGAGAATTTCTTGTAACCACAATGTTGGAGATGTACGTCAAGGTCGAAGACGTTCCCAATAATGAGGTTGCGCGTAGTAGGGATAACCCTCAGTCATCGGGTGGTTATTCTGGAGCAGCTTTTTTCGGACAGGTTCCGGATGAAAGAGTTTTCCTTGATTTAAACTTATCACCGCCGGCGAATGAGCAGCGAGAATGTAATTTCTCTCCTGCTTTCCATAATTCACAAGACGAGTGGTAAACTTCAATTTTCCTTTGTGTTACGATGTACATTTTTGTTGTATTGAATTTGTATTAACTGTCATATATTTAACAGGGGGTACCGGCCGGATATGAATTTTACAAGTGGTCGATCCGGGAGTCATCACCTAAATGAAAATTTCCATCATGGATTCATCACATTACAACTTGTAAGTGAAGTGATATAGCTATATGGAAAGTATTTATTAATTTCAGTAGCTTATTATTTTGTTGGTTGTGCAGTGAAAACGAGCAAGTTGAACCACTCGTACTCACACAATTTCCCCAAGACAACGTATTAAATCGGGATCTGGCAGATGCACAGAGTGAAGAAGAGAACAGTGATTACGACAACAATGCCGATGAATCCGGAGACGAGACACCCTTTCCTCGTGAGGATGGTGATGAGGAGGATGAGGAGGAAGGACCTGATTTGAAGAGAGAGTATGCTCCACCCCCCCCCCCCCTGATGAAGAGTGTACGAGTCTGAAGTATCGTTTCATTCAAGGGAGATTCCTCACATTAATAACTTGCCAAGCATGCCGGATGTGGAAGCTCTCACAAGGGATTTTGATGAAATTTGAACAACAATGTAGGATGAGTCTAGACCAACGGTGCTTGCAAAGGGCATGCTTTTTCCTGATAAAGCGCGCGTAAGCAGGGCTTGTAAAATGCACAACGTAAAAGAGTGTCGAGAGATGCAGGTATGGGAGTCAAGTCTGTTGGTATATAAGGCTGTTTGCCGCAGGTGGTTTTGGCCATGTCATTGGATGTTGCGTGCGACCAAGAAGAAGACAGGTATGTGGAAAGTGGGTAAATACATTCCCACCCACACATGCGAAATGGACACATTCAACGAGAATCACTTCAACTTGGATATTGACTTGATTTCTGTACTTATTCGGCACCTCGAAGCGTCCATAAGGTATAAAATCAAAGAGTGCATTACATCAGTCCACCAGGAATATGGCCATACCATTACGAAAAGAAAGGCATTTCTCGGGCGCAAACGAGCGTTTGAAATTATCTACGGTAAATGGGATAAGTCATTTGCATCTCTGCCAAAGTACATGGCCGCACTGCAGCATTTTAACCCCGGGACGGTTGTTGAATGGAAGCTTGAGCAGAGTCCAGAAAAACCAGAATATATATTCAATTATGTGTTTTGGGCGTTTAAACCAGCAATTGATGGTTTTTCGCATTGCCGGCCCGTAATATCCATAGACGGCACTTATGTCTATGGAAAGTACGATATCAAGATATTGATAGTCGTGGAAGTAGATGCTAATGGACAGATATTTCCTCTAGCTTTTTCTGTTTGTGCCAATGAAAGCACAGAGACGTGGACGCTCTTTTTGAACCACTTGAAAGAGCACGTTGTCAAACAGCGTTCTGGTATTTGTCTAATATCTGATCGGCACGGTAGTATTTTAAGTTCTGTGGAGAACTTGCCTGCATGGCAAGAACCTTATGCATACCATCGTTATTGTGTGAGGCACTTTAAGGCCAATTTCCATCCCAACAAGGATCTACATGATTTGATGAGGATGAAAGCAACAGACCACCAACAACATAAATTCCGGAGGCACATGGAATCTATCAGGAAAGAAGACGAGGCAACCTATTGTTGGTTAATGCGACATCACCCTGAAAAATGGACTTTGCATGCGGATGGTGGAAAACAATGGGGAATTCTGACTACAAACGTGTCAGAGTTTTTCAACGGGTTATTGAATTCGGAAAGAGGGTTTCCTGTCACAGCCATGGTGCGGATGTCGTTCAAGAAGATGGCAGAGAGGTTTGTTGAACGGTCTGCAGCTGCAACGACATTGATGGATAGGGGTGTTGAATTTATGCCAGTGCCGATGAAGAGATTTGAGAAATACAAACGGTGAGCACATTGGCATTCATTTTTGCAGTATGATAACGAAAGAAATGTTTTTGAAGTTCGCACCGCTATCCATCAAAATCGGGGGAATAATGTACATACTGTAAATGAATCATCAAGGTTATGCTCTTGTGGGAAATGGTCCATCTACCACATGCCTTGATCACATCCCATCAAGTGTTTTCAACGTATTGGTTTTGGGGAGACCAACTATGTTGATCAACAATATAGTGTTGCCAAGTACCTAAACACATATAGTGGGCAGTTCCAGCTAGTGGGTGCTGAGCATTATTGGCCGTCGGAACCATTTAAAATCGTGTGCAACAAGTCCTATTTGCATCAAATACAAGTGCAGAAGAGAACGCGTAAACGGAACCAAATGGATGTTAGTGATACCGTTTATGCGCGCAAATGTGGTATATGCTCGCAAACAGGACACGACCGTCGAAAATTCAGCTGGTTTGGGTGGCAATACTAATCAAGCTCGTGGTGGGTGTTCTTCTAGTGTGCCTAACTATCCATGAGTTTATGTTGTAATAATTGGTTTTTTTGTTTATGTTGCAAGATTTATGAAATAAATTTATGTTTGTTAATTATGATTTAAACTTTTCCATTTTAGTTTTTTAAATGATAATTTAATAAAATTTTGTGTATATTTAGCGTGGTTAAATACTACATTATGTGTGTTGTCTTGTCGAATTGAAAAGGCTGACCAACTGACATTTTGTCTTGTACACATCACGATATTTAACACGCAAAACATAGCGCGATTAAATAATAAAATTATGTGTTTATTTAGCGCGGTTAAATACTATTTATGTGTGTTGTCTTGTCGAACTGAAAAGGCTGACCAGCTGACATAAAGTTGTCTTGTACACATCATGATATTTAACACGTAAAACATAGCGCGATTAAATACTACGTTATGTGTATATTTAGCGCGGTTAAATACTACGTTATGTGTGTTGTCTTGTGGAACTAAAAAGGCTGACCAGCTGACATAAAGTTATCTTGTACACATCATGCTATTTAACACGCAAAACATAGCGCGATTAAATACTACGTTATGTGTATGTTTAGCGCGGTTAAATACTACGTTATGTGTGTTGTCTCGCCTATAAATAACGGGCTCATTCTAGTTATTTTGTGCTCTCAAAAATTACTAATAGAAAATCTTTCATTAAAAGCAAGATTTTTTTAATGCACAAATGTCTCAACCTCTTTATACACCAAGGTGCAAGTGTGGAAAAATATGCATGATGAAAAATTGTTGGGATAATGGTGAAGTTGGACGCCGCTACTGGCACTATGTAAGCCAGTTTTATAAGGTTCCCGACGAACCTATTTGCGATTTTGAGGTATGGGTTGATGAACCATGTTATCAAAAATGCTACAAAGAATCTTTGCAGCATCTTCATAATTTGTGTTTAAAACAATGAAAACGTGAAAGAGAAAATAAAAGAGAGGTTGCAGAGTTGAAGGCAAAACTGAAAGAGGTAGAAGAAGAAGAAAAAAACTGGAAGAACAATTTAAGTGGTTGGATCAGAGAATATTAGGCGGCAGGGACTAAACTTGCGTTGTATGTGTTTAGTGTATTACCTTATCTTTATTTTTCCCATGTCATGTATTTTTATTGTGTTGGCCTACTATGTCTGTGTTTGTGTTTGTGTTTGTGTTTGTGTTTGTGTTGTAGTAATGAATTTTAATTAATGTTTTCCTTGTTTATTCAACTGATTTTTATTTTAATTGCACTGGAGGTTAAGTTTTAATACTTGTGTTTGTGGTTGTAGTATGAAACTATCTAATGAAAGGGGAAATAAAAAAAATTGTTATTAATGTATAAAAAAATATTATTTACATCAAATACAAAAAAAATGAAGGACAAATCAATGTGTCCCGCATCCAATATGCCTCAACGCAGCCGCTGGCCTAAGGCGCATCCCATCCCGCCCGGGTACGCTATCCGGATCATCATCATCAAATTGCCTCCTTATAGTCGGATGTGGCGCAGGATGACAGGTATCAGTGGTGCTGTCAGGATCGATATAAGGGGTCGTCGGTCCAGTAGAAGCCTAAATAAGAATAGAAAGCTCAGTATAGAAAAGTATATAATAATTCAAAACAATTTAAATTGTCTTCCCATGATCTCGTCGGGCTCCTAAACGTAATCATATGTCGCAACCATGTCAGCATCGCGTGAAGCCTTAAAAAGGAAATTAATAAAGTTATAGAAAATAAATAAGTTACAGTTAAAACAAATTCAAATTCAATACTAATAGGCTCATACCTACGAATGTGATGATGAGCCATAACTCAGTCGGCGCCCACTATGCAAATCTCGGGTCGGCCAATCCTCATCAGCAGTAGACGGGCCTGGGAAGTATCTAGCCCAATCCACTCCAGGAATATTCGTGCCCGTGATCAATAATTGACCTGACAGGGTCACCTGCGAAGTCACTGGAGGGAGATGCATCCCAAGGCTGTAAGACGGCATGTCCGTCTTATGTAGGCCACCTTGGGATCAGGAGAAACATCATCAGCAGGAGCCTCAACGCCCCCTTGCTGGGGACCACCTCCTCTCCGGCCACCACCACGTCGTCCGGCACCCTCGCCTCGTCGGGCACCACCACCTCGTCGGCCACGACCACCTCGTGTGACACCACGACCTCGCTCGTACTGCCCTGGGTCCATATAATCAGGCTCGTGTGCCAAACGCTGATCTCGGGCTCGCTGCAGTGTCTGAGAAGCCACCTATACAAATTGACGGCTATAATCCTGCATGGCCGTAGGATCGCCGACATGATCTTGCATCTGCAGTCCCATCTGATAGACGGTATATAGTCCAATAGCCTGCACAACGTAACAAATCCAAAATATATATATGGCACTAAATTATAGTTATATAATTAATAATAACAGACAACATACCAGTGCCTCGTGTCGCCCGGCGTATGGGACGTACCGACCGTCAGCCGGATGAATGGGGTTCCCGATAAAAAGTCGGGTAACGTGGCGGTACCATGACATATATCCTTGAATAGTCACCGCCTGAATCTGCGTAGGTAAGGGCGGAATCAACTGATCTCGTTGGTCCCAAATATGCATCTGCGTCGCAAGCCATGTTATAAATGCGTCGTCCGCCCTGGAACGATCATCCATCTGATAATTTATAGCCTCCCATATAGGCGTCCTCGGTATATACTACGGACGACCAAACTGACGAAGTACCCGCTCGGAGGTATGATTCTCCACAATATCGAGGCATATGAGCGGGGCAGAAGTGCTCCAAATCGGTCGGCCAAACGAGCAATAATCTGGAAAGGTACCGATCAGATTGTCGTTGTATGGCGTCCAGATGAACTATCAAATAAGAACAAAAAATATGAGTATGCGCAACACTAAGTTAATCTATACCAGGTAAGTTTAGGTACATATTTACCTGTGCGCCCTCCAGCAGATCCAACACATCCCTGCAGAGGAGGAGAGTATGATGAGCATCATACTCTTGTACAAGTCTACGGCGGAGAACCCACCTCCTGGCTAGAGGGAGAAACGAAGGTGGTACATTAGGAGGTAACTGTGGTAAGGGTGGCTGAAGCTGCAGAAACTGCTCCCAGGCTCAAACCTAACATATAAAGTTGACGTAAGGTATAAGATTAATTCTAGCTAGGTAGAATTGGAACTAATGAACATATTATTCGAATATGTTTTCACCTGTAGAAGCGGCAGAAAGCTACAAACGTCTCTCTGTGTGCCCATGCAAGCCCGGCATATCTGCCTGTACAAGTAGGCGAGAACAGCACCACCCCAGCTGTATAAGGGTAAGTCATCTAGCACGGCAATATGATAAAGAAACCGCAGGCTGACTAGGTTCCCCGAAGTGTTCGGGAACAAGCCCCCCCAAATAGAAGAAACAACAGTAATTTCGTATATCGGATAATATCTACCTCCTATGTCTCAGCAGTGATAGTGGGGTGGATTATCTCCAGGTACTGTCTAATAGCGGTCAAACTCATTCGACTGGCCCCCGACGATGTAGTATCGTCCTGTGGCCTGAAACCCGTGATCCTCTGCAACATATCCAAATAATTCGCACGCGACAAAGATCTCATAAGAATAGGCAGTGAAACGGGCAATCAATCAGCGGGCGGGCCATATAAAACCTCCACGTCCTGCAGTGTGTTGGTGGCCTCGCCAATGGGCAGGTGGAAAGTGTGCGTCTCCGGTCGCCACCGCTCAATCAACGTCGTGATCAAAGCCCAGTCGAGCTGCATCGGCCGATCTGAATAATCCTATAAAATCTCGTGTCCTCCAGGAACTGGACTACATGGGGATGGAGATCGCTATCCCTCAAAAAATCGCACATGTCGTCCACTCTCCTAGCGCGGAGTGTCTGCGTCAGTACCTGTCTGTCCCATATATGGGCGGATCTATGATCGCCCTGTAGGACTAATAGCTCTGGAGAGTAAGGACCGGTATGTATAGGCTCCCATTTAACCTATATCCGCTTTTTTAAAAACTTTTAACTTGTACCCACTTTTTAAATAACTTCAGCTCCCCTTTCCCTCGATGAGCTGAAGTTCACCAGTTAAGCTGAAGTTCCCCAGTTACAAAGACAAAACTTCAGCTCTAGAGCTGAAGTTTCCAAGTTATAAAGACAACAACTTCAGCATGTCGTCAACTTTAAATCAAAACAACATTAATTGTATGTTTAATCTGTAAATTAAATAATAATTTTTTGAGCTACACAATTTTTAGAGTCATACAATATTTATACCTATGGGTTCCAGGCTCGATATTTGAGGCTCAGTAGCACCAAATCATCATTAATAATTATACGTGTCAAATTCAATATTTTTATAATTTTGTGTGTTTGTTTTATAATTTAAATTCATAATTTTT
>MDKI01207020.1:0-10106 GCA_005239505.1 Nicotiana paniculata | reverse complement strand
GCATGCCACACACACTCATACGGCATGTGAGCCACTCCAAATAGTGAGAAAATACGAAGTCTGGGGTTTCATACCCTCAGGACAAGATTTACCGTCATTACTTACCTCAAACCGGCCCAAATACTAATTCGCGATGCTCTTTCCTCTCGAATCATCTCCCGATTGCTCCGAATCTAACCAAAACCATATTAATAACATCCAAATATGCTAGGAAGACAAAAGACATTCGAAAAATATCAAATTTAACAAAAATTCCTGAAATTGGCAAAACCCGACCCCCAGACCTACGTCTTGGAATTATATAAAAATTACATCACAAGAATCCACATCCTTTCCCGAGTCTATACATACCAAGAACATCAAAATCGGACCACAATAGCCCCTTCAATTACTCATTAAAGTCTCAATTTCTCATGCCCTAACTTCCCCAAATTTTGGGTTTAAATCCAACTAATTTCAGGTCTAATTACTTAGAAAACAACATAGAATCGAGTTATGAAGTCAAAAATCTTACCTCAACAAAGTCCTCTTTATTTCCCCCTTCAAAACCCTCTCCAAAGCTTCAAACCCGCATGAAAATGCTGAAAGAAAGACCAAAATTCGTTAAGGACCCTTATTAAATGTTATTCTTAGGGATTTCCACACCTGCGGCCATTTTATCGCACCTGCGGTCCTAGGTGTGCACCTGCGAGAATCACTTAAAATCCAATTTTTCGCACCTGCGATACAAATTTCGCACTTGCGAATCTGCATGTGCGGCCCCAGCTCCGCATCTGTGGTCTTACTCCTATCCACCCAAAATCTGCATCTGCGGTCTCTTGTCCAATTATACGGGCCCGCACCTGCGGTCCCCTATCTGCAGGTGCGGTTACACCAGCACCAGCAGCTTCATCTGCAATTTTCCAACTTTATATCCCTCGATGGATATTCGAAATCACCCCGAGCCCCTAGGGACCCCAACCAAAAATACCAACAAGTCATAAGTGATCACCCGGACTTAGTCGCACCCTCAGAACACCCAAAATAACATCAAAACACTAAATGCACCTAGGATTCAAGCCTATGAACTTAGAAATTTTCAAATTTCGCCAAAGATGTCGAAACCATCCAAAACACTTATGATTGACCTGAAAATTTACACACATATCCAAAATGGAACTACAAACCTGCTCCAACTTCCAGAGTTCTATCCCGACCCCTATAGCCTATTTTCCACTGCCGACCAAAAATCGCCATAAACTAACTTTCGCCAATTCAAGCCTAATTCTACATTGGACATCAAAACCACATTCCGAACACACTCCTAAATCCCAAATCACCTAACGAAGCTATCCAAACCATAAAATCTATATTCTGTGGTTGTTTACCAATAAGTCAACCTCTGGTTGACTTTTCCAACTATTGAACCAAGTTAAGAGACTAAATGTCTCATTTCTCTCCAAAAAAATTGCTCTGAACCCGAGCCAATCAATCTAACACAACATAATGAAGTTGAACCACACAAAATGAAGCAGAATAGGGGCAACGGGGCTAAACTCTCAGAACGACCGACCGGGTCGTTACTTCTAATTATCTTAGAGTTATTATCGAGTCCTGGTATGATATTTTTTACGCGCATATGGGTATGGCGGTCGCCCTATCTTGACCTTTGATGTGTATATATATATATATACATTTATATGAATGACGTTATATGTGTATATATGTAGTCCTTATGTATATCATGGCCCTAGGAGGCATTCCAGATATATAGGTTGATTCCTTTTATCTCATGTTACTCCTATGTCTCCTTTATGTCAATTACATGCCTTTCATACTCAATACTTTATTTGGATTATTGTCCCTTTTACCTCGGGGTGTTGTGTTTCATGCATGTAGGTTCGGATAGGCAGGGTAACAATGTGCATAGTAGGTTGCATGTTCAGTTGATATTGGAGAACTCCAATTATCTTAGAGTTGTTATCGAATCATTGTATGATATTTTTGATGCGCATATGGGTATGGCAGTGGACCTGTCCTGACCTTATGATGCCATTTACTCTACTAGAAGCTTGTAGCCAATGACAATATAGTTAGATGTTATATGGTCTTGTTGGTCTCTATTTTGCTTTATAGATGTTCATGACAGCCTTGTCGGCTCGTACTGTTATGTCTAGCATGTTTATATATGTATGTCCCTTCGGGTTTGTCCTTTTCAGTCTATTTCCCATATGAGTTAGCAGGTTGCCATATGATGGCCCTCGTAGTCCACCCTTATTTAGGTTTATGTTATGAAAGGATGTCATAGTGGTGCTCGGCAAGTAAGGCCCGGATGCCCGTCATGGCCCTCCAGTTTGGGTCGTGACAAACTTGGTGTCAGAGTAGGTCTGTTCTAGAGAGTCTACAAGTCGTGTCTAGTAGAGTCTTGTTTATAGATGTGTTGTGCACCACATTATATAAACAGAAAGGTACATAGCATTTAGCAGTCTTCTACCTTTCTTTCAAATCCAAATCGTTCTTGATAATAGAAATATTACCGCTGGACAGAGGGATATTACAACAGCATGTAAGGGCTCTAGTAGAGAGAGAGTTCTTGACGATGTGGCCCAGTTTGAGGCCCTATCAGATCGTGCATATCAGATGTACAAATTTCCTGCTTAAGACCCTAAGATGGGAATATATAAAACACCCTGTGAGGCCATGGGAATATAATAGGGTAAAATTACAAGTTTCAAAAGGTAAAAGAAGGAAGGTGAAGAACGGTACGAGGTACCCAGTTATTGAAGATTATCGGTATAAAAATCCAGGCAGATAAATATAAGCATTTTGAGTTTACATTCAATAGTAATAGAGGTATGTCAAATTCACCTCACTCATCTCAGTTATGCCTTATGCAAGCTAACAGATACAGTTTAAGAGAAGGATGGGATATCAAGATCCAGCTAGGGTTAGAGTAACCCAAGATGGTGGATGGATTGTTAGCATTAGCTGAAATTTCAGAAGAATATTGTAAACGTGATAATATTTCTCCTTGTGAGACTCTCAGGTGGTACACTCTAGAATAGTACAGTCAGATATGATTACTATAATGTTCAAAAAATTCAGAAGATTGGTACTAAAATCTTAGAAGGGATTAGTATATATATTTACCTTACTATGACTCCCACCCATAGTAAATAGATAATGTTAGGCGACCCGAAGAGCCAGTGAAATGGAGCAAGGGGAGCTAAAAGCAAAAGAATGTTTTGTTGAAGTTTTCAGAATACGGTATTGGGTAGAAACATTAGCAAGAGAATAATAAAAGAGTAAATGAAGCATTATGAGTAAGATGTGATAAATGGGAGATAATGGTAAGTCAAAATTTGACAGGATGACAGAGTTTATATTCAAGTGAAGGAAAAGACAAGAGGAGACAGGCCTTGAGAAAGTAATATCCTAATTTCGAGAAATGAGTTGGTGACTCCAACGTGATTACTAGAAGGATAAGTTAGACCCCAGAGTTATAGAAATCAATATGGGCTAGTAAAAAATATAATTGAACATGAACTAGGGATAGGAGGATTCAATAATAGTCGACATTGTGAGAATATCAGAGACCGCGTTCATGCAATAATAGAATGGAAGACATAAGACAAATCATTAAAGGTCGTTCAGAAAGATGTTTCCTTTTAGCAAGCGCAGTGTGCAGAGTTAAGATTAAGGGACCAAGTGTGCTAGTTACACTAGGTGTCACCCTCGTGTGTAAGAAGTTTAGTTATCCCTGGTACATAAGGGTTATCGCAATACGAGTAAGGTTCATTAAAAATGTAAAAAGACGCCGAAGATGAAGTGGTTAAACATTTGCAGGTAAAGTTTCAGAGCATTGAATATTAGTACTCCCCTAAAGGGGGGAAAATGGTGTGATATGGTGTTAAGTCGGAGTTAAGTAGTTCATGTAAATATAAAATAGTGAAGGAAGAATCAGGTAAAAAGGGAAATAGGAATGATATTGAATTTATTCAGATCCTATAGATATGTCACGACTCCAGAACGTTATGCAAACACGACGCTGAAATGAGGCAGTAAGGGTTCCAATCAAATATTTTAGTTGATAAATAAGTACAAATGGACACTTGATACATACTGAGCCAGTGTGGGAGATAAGGTATGACAAAAGGCATAACCCAAAAGAGGTTACGCCGAATATAGATATGAGAATGGACCGGTAAGTAGTTAGTTGATTTAAGAAGAGCCTAGTTATGGCTAGACAAAAGGACACAAATAAATCAACACATGCAAGATAAACGTAGTGAACCCTATCATAGGAAACTCAGTCTCGCAGATACGAGATTGTAATCCTTCAGAAAAATTGAGATAGGAGTTCGAGTAGTTAAAGGTACTGTATGAATTTTGCAGAAATAAGAGAGGGCCACTAGGGTGTCACACCCCATGTTTTCGTACATAAAAGTATGTCGTAAGTTAACTGAAAGGAAATGACATCATACTTGAAAGTATATATAGGATAGCTAATAAGGTTACCTTGGTGGTTAGAAATATTTAAGATAGTGAACAACAAGTACCAAAAGAGTTTGAACGTTTAAAAGCTAAACGAATTAAAGAAAATAAGTTTCGTCGAAAGATGATAAGTTGGGAATGCTATAACTCGTACTTTTGGGGTGAGACTAGGGTGCTTAGTATGATAAGAAGGTTTTCTTATGAGTTATTTTAGTTGTATGATTGTTTTTAAGTTTTTACTAAAATTTGGGTCTAATGTCACTGAGCCTTTCTCCTATTATACTAGTAGTTACGAGATGCTCCACCACCAAATGGAGGATCTACGAGTCTACTTTCTAATCCATCAAACTGTTAATTGATATGATATCGGAGTAGAGACATATTAGCATAATTGCTAGACTTCACAAACTGCTCCCCATGGGACCCACTTAGGAGGTGGTCGGCCTACATCACTTTAAAAATGATTTGGATGAACTTTCTTTCTTTTATTTCTTAAACCTAACTTTGTCCCTGCACTCCTCCTAACCCTCCTAGACATATTACATAAGGGTTTGAAGGATAATCCAATTGACACCACATTTGAACATCAAAAGTTAGTTATAACGATGAACAACACCTATTTGAGTTTGTGTTGTCATTACAACCATGGCCACATTTTATCTCACTCTCACTTTTTTCACTCCCAAACATCATTATAGTTTATCAACAATATGGGCATTTGGTAATAGTGATTTTATGTGTATATGAGCTATATGAGTCTTAAGAACATTGGATATTTCTTCCACAATTTGGCATAATAACTTTAATTTGAAACATGAATCGAATTCATAACATTTTAATACATAATCCATACTTGAACACATTTCTGAAAGGAGAGCATAACATGATACGAGAAATTGAAACACATTTGAGTATATGCATCTTTCAGCATAATGCTCACTTGGGATAATCGAATCTATTAGGAACAACTCTGAACATGGAAATTAGGAATATGGTCCAACCATACTTGAAACTTATAGGGACATCATGGAATTCTATTCTAAGAGAGAAGTTTAGCCAGCATACCTTACTTTTTTTCCTTTGATTACTACTACGTCCCAACACTTCTAGCAATATCAATCTATAGAAAGATAGCGAAAATCGGATAATAATTAGAAGGATTCTCATGACATAAGTCTCTTAGAAATTTTTTCAAACACCTATTATACAAAATTGACTACAAAGCTCTACAATGGTAATACCATCCTCCCTCAACCAATTTTAACAAGAAACTACCCGAAATAGTTCAATAATCCCACATACAACCATATATTGTCACATGCAAGACCTATCACCCACTTCATAACCAACTTAAACCCATAACAATTGCATGAAGGTTTTAGGAAAAGGTCTTACGCGTATAGATGATGGCCTAGTGAGTGATTCCCTTGAATCTCCAGGATTGGGCAAAGATGGATGGTCGTATTGGCTAGTTCTTATCCCTCTCTCTCTCTAAGATACTCTTACTTCTCTCTAAAATATTCATATATATGCTCCAAAGTGAGCCACAAAGTCTTTTAATCAAAATAGGGTCGGGTTATAAAAATAAAAAATAAACCCTCTGAACTCAACTCAGCGGTTGCATAATGGATGGTAGAATAGATATGTGGCCCGTAAAATTGAGCGCGAAAGTGATGCCAAAAACTGAGCTGGCCTAGACCAGTCTGCGGCAAGGTCTGTTGTCCGTAGACAAGTTATGCGGTCGTGAAATATACCGCATAATCACCCTATGAAATTCTTTATGCCAAATCTACAGCGGAAGTATGGACTGCAAAACAGGTATGCGATCGCATAATGGACCACAAAACAACCTTCAAAATTCAACTTTTTTTCTCAAATCTGCGATGATTATGCGGTCCGCAAAATTGTTCTGCGGTCGAGAAATTGACTGCAAGATTTCCTTATTCTGTAAAGAAGTTCATCAACTCCACATTATTCAACCCAAAAAGTCCGCACTGCGGCGAGCTTTAACTGCTACCTTCGAACACAGTAGCATGCCTCGGCACCACAAAACCTTAAATTCCTTGGTGAGATTTTACGGGTTTTTGCAAACTCGAGCTTACAATACATTCAACAAACCTCTTGAATAATTCGATATGGTCTATTATACCGAGGATTGAGTTTGCCTCCTTTGTCAAATCTCATCACGCCTTTCATAGTGTCACGAACCCAAATCTAAACCAGTCGTGAAGGCGCCTATCGTGGAACTAGGCCAGCCGAATCCACACTCAAATCGTAAATAATCTTTCTTTTATATCATTACTAAAGTGATAACCCGTAAAGGTTTTGTTTAAACATTTTAAAACAGATAAAGCTACACCGAATATTATATACAATCCCGAGATCCCGGAGTCACTGGTCATGAGCATCTACAGAAAATATACAACTCTGGAAAATAAACTCTATAATACTAAGCAGGAGAGGGAGAGCAGGGTTGCGGACGCGTGCAGCTATCTCGCAAAAACTCCGAGAAGTCTCTGGTAAAGATACACAGCTCACTCTGCCCTAGCACCTGGATCTGCACACAAGGTGCAAGGAGTAATGTGAGTACGCCAACTCAGTAGTAATAAAAATAAATCAGGTCTGAGCAGTAAGAAACACATAAAGTCAAATCATCAATTCATAATCAGCACAGCCTTTCCTTCCAATAGTGTATACGTTAAATCATCAAGCTTAAAAGCCGATTTCAGTAAAAATCATTTGGGAATATACTTGCCAACAGTTTTAACATAACTTTCAAGAAGTTTAGTGTAAATATGATAAAAATCATAAAAAGCCTCTCGGGAAAAACTTGTTTCAGAAACTGCCCCTCAGGCGTAACATCACACAATATCAGCACCTCGGGCATACCTCACAGTCACTCATAATCATCCCCTCGGGCAACCTCACAGTCACTCACACCTCCCAATCACTCGTCACTCGGCACTGGGCACTTGCACTCAGTAGGTACCTGCACTCACTGGGGGTGTGTACAGACTCCGAAGGGGCTCCTTCAGCCCAAGCGCTAATATGAAGCCACCTCGTGGCATATCATATCCTCACAATCAGGCCCTCGGCCTCACTCAGTCAGAAACTCTCAAAAATCCACTCGGGTTATCAGTAAAACGAGGTACTCGACCCAAAATATTGTTTTATATCTCAAAATAGTGTAAATAAGGCTGAGTTTCAAAATCAGTTAAACATAATATGACTGAGTGCAAATCATAAGTCAGCACAGTGAGGAAATAGCATTAAAAGCCCCCAAGAGATCTAAAGAAGTCGGCACAAGGCCTCAAACATGGCTTACAGCCCAAATATAACAATAGTCTTAAAACACGATTTAACAAATGATTTAAATGTAAACACGCAACTCAATAGTTGCCACGGGAAGGACCAAGTCAAAATCTACAATTAGTGCACGCCACACACTCGTCATCCGGCATGTGCGCCACTTCGAAAATAGTGAGAAAATATGAAGTTCGGGGTTTCATACCCTCAGAACAAAATTTACAGTCATTACTTACCTTAAACCGGCTCAAATACTAATCAGCGATGCTCTTGCCTCTCGAATTGGCTCCCGATTGCTCCGAATCTAATCAAAACCATATGAATATCATCAATATACGCTAAAGAAACAAAGCCCACTCGAAAATTATACATTTTAACCAAAATTCCAGAAATTGGCCAAACTCGACCCCCAGGCCCACGTCTCAGAATCTGATAAAATTTACATCACGAGAATCCTCATCCTCCCATGAGTCTATACATACCAAGAACATCAAAATCGAACCACAATATCCCCTTCAATTACTCAATTAAAGACCCAATTGCTCATACCCTAAGTGTTTTAGTTACTTAGAAAACAACATAGAATCGAGTTATAAAGTCAAACAATCTTACCTCCAAGTGTTTCCCCTTTGATTCCCTCTTTAAACTCTCTCCAGAGCTTCAAATCCATCCATAAATGGTGAAAAGTGGGCTAAAACTCGCGGACATGGCTTTTTAAAGCACACTGCCCAGGCCCCTAATTCCTTAATCGTGATCGCGCCACGTGCCACGCGATCGCAAAGCACAAAAAATTCAGCCCATAATTAACCCTACGCGATCGTGGAATAGCCCACACGGTCGTGAAGCTTCTGCCTTCATAACTCACACGATCGCGACTCTCCCCACACGATTGCGCTGAACAAAAACTTCAACTCCTCACCATCTCACTCTCCTTTACGCGGACACGACCCTGGCCACGCGTTCACATAGCACAACATTACAGACCCACACGATCACAACCTGACCTCTACGATCGCATAGAGCAATCTTTCACCCCTGCCCAACTTGGCCTACGCGATCACGGACCCTTATATGCGATCGCGAAGAGCAAAAATACCCGCAGCAAAAACCAGCAAAACAACTATCTCAAAAATCCATAAATCGATCTGTTAACCACCCGAAATTCACCCAAGGCTCTCGGGACCTCAATCAATCATACCAAACACATCCCATAACCTCATTCAAACTTAGTCGAGCTTTCGAAAAAGAAAAATCATATTGGATTCAAGCCTATGAACTTTGAGATTTCTAAATTTCACCAAAGATGTCGAAACCATCCAAAACACTTCCGATTGACCTGAAATTTTGCGCACACATCCAAAATGACACTACGAACCTGCTCCAACTTCCAGAATTCAATTCTGACCCCTATAGCCTATTTTCCACTGCTGACCGAAAATTGCCAAAACTAACTTTCGTCAATTCAAGCCTAATTCTACACTGGACATCAAAACCATATTCCAAACACACTCCTAAGTCCCAAATCACCTAACGAAGCTATCTGAACCATAAAATCTACATTCCGAGGTTGTTTTCCAATAAGTCAACTTCCGGTTGACTTTTCCAACTATTGAACCAAGTTAAGAGACTAAGTGTCTCATTTCTCTCCAAAAATTGCTCTGAACCCGAGACAACCAATCTAATGCAACACAATGAAGCTGAACCACATATAATGAAATGGAGACAGGGGAAATGGGGCTATTACTCTCGGAACGACCGGCCGGGTCGTTACACATAGGCAGCACCTTTAAACACACTTAGTCTTCCGCACCGAACTCCAAATCTCACTGTCGATTATCCGAGCAAGATTTCAGCTTGCTCTGAGCAGTCAATTATTGATTTCAAATTTTTTCACTTTTTCCAGATCTTGTTGCACCAACTCTACTCCTGCTAACTTTGTTTCACCAACTTCGAACCAACTAATAGAAGATTTGTACTTTTGTTCGTATAGGCCCTCATAAGGTACCATCTGAATGCTACCAGGATAGTTGTTGTTGTAAGAAAATTCAATGAAAGGTTGATCCTTGTGCACAATCCTTTTTGGAATGATCTCTATAAGTTCTCCATGAATTGGTCACCTTTGTCGAACATGATAGAAGTCGGAGCCCGATGAAGTCGAATTGTTTCCTTAATATACAGCTTAGTGTAATCTTCAGCCGAGAAAGTGGCTTTGACTGGAAGAAAGTGAGTTGACTTGGTGAGTCGATCCATGATAACCCAAATATAATAATTGATCACGCTCAACTATGTCTAATAAAAGACTAAGCGGGCGTTGCAAATATAATCCA
>ML303354.1:0-32860 GCA_005239505.1 Nicotiana paniculata | reverse complement strand
ACAAATGAAGGAAATGGCCAACATCTCGCATTTAAATTAATCTGCCCAGGCCCCAATTTCCTCACTGCGTTAGCGACACCCTGAGTGCGTTCACGAAGGGCAACTACCCTGACCCTCTGCGTTCACAGGCCTCCCTGTGCGTTCGCATAGGCCAAACGGCCCCCATCTCCCCTTTCCTCTACGCGTTCGCACACCTTACCCCGCGTTCGCGTAGAGATCACAACCCAAGCCACCGCGTTCGCACTCCCTTCACCGCGAACGCACAAGCCAATCCAGCATCCCTCTATTTTGCTTCTCCGCGATCGCGGATGATACCAGTTACACAGAAACAACAACAACAAAACAAAGAAAAAAATGGTCCAAACTTACCCCGAAACACACTCGAGGCCCTCGGGACCCCGTCCAATCACATGAATCAGTCCCATAACATCCCACGGACTTTCTCGAGGCCTCAAATCACATCAAACAACGCCGAAACTAGGAATCGCACCCAAATCCAAACTTTATGAACTTTTAAAATTTCAAACTTTCACATCCGATGCCGAAACCTATCAAATCACGTCCGATTGACCCCAAATTTTGCACACAAGTCATATTCAACATTACTGACATGCTCCAACTTCCGAAATCACATTCCGACCCTAATATCAAAATTCCCACTTCCAGTCAGATTTCTCAAAAACCTTCAAATTTCTATCTTTAGCCAAATGACTTCAAAATGACCTACGGACATCCGAATTCAATTCCGATCTCTCTCCCAACTCCAAAATCACCATACGAAGCTATTCCCAGGCTTGGAATGCCAAACGAACATCAATATCAATGAAATGTGCTTCAAGCCAAACTTAGGAAATTTCTTCAAAATTGCTGACTTCCACAATATACACCGAAACGCTCCCGGGTTGTCCAAAGCTAGATCTGGACATACACCCAAGTACGAAATCATCATACGAACCTGCAGGAACCTTCAAATCCTGATTCAAAGGTCATTTACTCAGAATTCCAATCTTAGTCAATTTTTCCAACTTAAGGCTTCCAAAATGAGAATTTTCCTTCCAATTTGACTCTAAACTTCCCGAAATTAAATTCCGACCAGATCTACAAGTCATAACATTTGAAACGGAGCTCTCATGACCTCAAATTGCCGAACGACGTGCTAGATCTCAAAATGACCGGTCGGGTCATCACATCTAAGTTCTTTCCCTTATGCGTGCAATGTCTTATAGGATAGTACTTATCGACATGGATGATGATGTTACTTGAACACATAAAAAGGGAAAGATTTGAATTTTAAAATGCGTCCAAGTGCCAAGAACTACTTAATAAATGGGGCTGTTTGTGCCATGTAATGAAAGATGGGAAAGAAATGTGAATTGAGTTAACGAGGTTATGTCTCAAGTGAGATGGCTTAGCCGATTGGGCCGAGACCGGACACCATGTCGTACACATGGTGGCACTTATGCTGGATTAGTGATTATCATTATGGATTTGGATATGTCTCACTTGATATGGCTTAGCATGTCGGGCCGAAACCGGACTCCGTGTAACAAAACGGTGGCATTGTGAGTTGTGGCACTTGGCACTAAAGATTATTAACCAAAAAAGATGGAAAGATTGAATTGGATACTATGTGATCCTTACTTGGTGTTTCTTTTGTATGTCTGTGAAGCACTTATTGATTATTATGCCTGCCTTCTCTTTGTTTCACTGTTCATTCTACTAAGATTGGTGTTTGCCTTTACATATTAGTACTATTCGACAGTACTAACGCCCTTTTTGCTGAGGGTGATACATCTTTGAATGGATGTAGGTGGTTCCATCACAGATAGCGTCAATCGCAAATAGTGGTGCTTTCTTTCTCTCCTCACAGTAGTCTTGGTCAGCCCCCATTTCTTCCAGGGGTCATGTAGTTCTTCATTTGTATAAGTTTCCACATTTTGAGGTATAGCTGGGGCCTTGTTGCCGGCATTGTCATGTTGGTCTTTTGTGTCTTTAAAGGCTCCGTAGACATTTACGTGGGTCATGTATGGGTATAGGAGTGGTCATTGGATCAAGTTGTATTTTGAAACTCTTTTTCCACTAAATTTTAAACCGTATGTGCTATTGGAAATTTAACTATGGCATAATGTATATAATGAAAAAGGGACTAGCTACATTTATGCACGTTTAACCGATCCCTCCCCAGTTTTGCAGATGGTAACACATTTTTTTTCGAATCATGAATGAATCAGGTAGGAAAGGTATAATAGGCTTGCTCGACCGTGTTCGCTCGATTTAGCGCCGGTGGCACTCCCCGAGGTTGAGGTTTGACAAACTTGGTATCAGAGCATAAGGTTTTAAAGTGTCCTAGGATGTCTCGGAGCCGTGTCTAGTAGAGCCCTTCTTATCGGTGTGTTTTCGACCACATCTATAATTAGGGGACTACTTCGAAATTTAGGGATAATACCGTTCATTATTGTTCTATATCGTGTGATAGAGCGGAATGTGAGGTTTTTCTCCTCTAACTCGTGCATTATTCTAACTTTTTGTAAATGGCACCTAAGAAGAAAGCGAGAATTGGCCAAGAAGACAATGCCACCCCAAAAGTGGTTGTTGATTCCCTACTTGATAATGTGGGTGAGGATAATCCCCCTACCATTGCACTACCTGATTCTTCTTCTCCAGAACAGACTACCCTGGTTCCTACACCTACGGAGGGTGCCACAATCCCTCCCGGCGATATGCCTGTTCCACCTCCAGCCCCAGCTCCCGGTTTCGGTATCTCTGATGGGGATCTTAGGGGAGTTATTTAGATGCTAACTCAGTTAGTGGATTCCCAGGCCCAGAGGCCAAATGTTGCACCCACCTTATTCATATTGAAAGGGTATTCTTCCGGTTCCAGGGTAAACAAGTTCCTTGAGTTATACCCTCCCGTGTTCACCGGTACTGATCCCGGGGCAGACCCTCAGGATTTTATTGATGAGATGTATAAGACTCTCCCAGTTATGTGTGCTACGGAGATGAAGTGAGTAGAGTTGGCCTCCTATCATCTGAAAGGGGTGGCATATTCCTGGTTTGAGATGTGTGAGGATTCCCGTGAGGAGGGGAGCCCTCTAGCAAGGTGGAGTGAGTTTGCGGATGATTTCATAGACCATTTCTTACCTGCCGAGACTAAGGCAGCCCATGTTGTGGAGTTTGAGACCCTTAAACAGGGTAATAAGAATGTGTGGGAGTATCACATCGTCATGACCCAAACCGATGGGCCGGCGGAATTAAAAGAGCTAAAGGAGCAACTGAAGGATTTGTTAGAGAAAGATATAAGCCAGGAGCAAGGATTCCGGAAAAGGTTTCATCCGACCGAGTGTGTCGCCTTGGGGCGCACCGGTTCTTTTTGTCAGAAAGAAAGATGGGTCGCTACGAATGTGTATTGACTACCGGTGACTCAACAAGGTCACAATAAAAAATAAATACCCATTGGCAATGATAGAGGATTTGTTTGATCAATTGCAAAGTGCTAAGTTCTTCTCCAAAATTGATTTGCGGTCCGGGTATCATCAATTGAAGATGAGGGAGCAGGATATTCCGAAAATATCTTTCAGAACCCGGTATGGGCACTTTGAATTTTTGGTAATGTCTTTAGAACTAACAAATTCCCTGGCAACTTTCATGGATCTTATGAATCGAGTGTTCAAGCCGTTTCTTGATTCCTTTGTGATAGTGTGCATTGACGACATACTTGTATATTCATGAAGTCGAGAGGGTCACGCCGACTACCTCAGAGCAGTTCTACGGACTCTTCATCAACACCAATTGTATGCAAAGTTCTCGAAATGTGAATTTAGGCTTGAATCTATTACGTTCATGGGTCATGTCGTCTTCGGAGAAGGAATTAAGGTTGATCCGCAACATAATGCAGTGGTGAAGGATTGTCCTAGACCTACTACTCCAACAGAGATTCACAGTTTCTTGGGTCTAGCCGGGTATTGTAAGAGGTTCATGGAGGGTTTCTCCACTCTTACCGCTCCATTGACTAAATTGGCGCAGAAAGTAGTTAAGTTCCAGTGGTCCGATGCTTGTGAGAGGAGCTTCCAGATGTTGAAATCAAGATTGACTACGATGCCGGTGTTGACCCTGCCAGAGGGTCAGAGGGGTTTGTTGTGTATTTTGATGCTTCAATGATCGGTATTGGGTGTATATTGATGCAACGTGGTAAGGTTATTGCTTATGCTTCAAGGAAACTTAAGAATCATGAAAAGAACTATCCAACTCATTACTTAAAGCTTGCGGCAGTGGTTTTTGCATTAAAAATTTGGCGTCACTATTTGTATGAGGTCCATGTAGATGTATTCACGGACCACAAGATTCTTTAATACATTTTCAAACAAAATGAATTGAACTTGAGGCAGAGAAGGTGGCTTGAGTTGCTCAAAGATTATGGCATCGACATTTTGTATCATCCGGGGAAAGCTAATGTGGTGGCAGATGCTCTTAGTCGAAAATCTATGGGTAGTTTGGCTCACTTGAAGGCATGTCAAAGGCCCTTGGACCGGGTTCACCACTTGGCCATTTTGAGAGTTCGTCTTGTGGATTCTAATGAAGGGAGGTGATTGTGTGAAATAGGGTAGAATCATCGTTTGTAACGGAGGTCAAGGAGAAGAAACACAATGATCCAGTATTGGTGCAACTGAAGGAAAGGGATTCATAAATATAAGACTACGGATTTTTCTCTTGGCATGATTGACGGTACATTACGATACGAAGGGAAACTATGTGTTCCAAACGTAGATGGTCTTCAGGAAAGAATCATGGCAGGAGCTCATACTTCTAGATATTCCGTGCACCCATGTTCTACGAAAATGTATCATGACCTCAAGGAAGTTTACTGGTGGAATGACATGAATAGGGGTGTGGCGGACTTTTTAGGAAAATGTTCAACCTGTCAGCAAGTGAAGGCCGAGCATCAAAGGTACGATGGGTTGGCACAAAATATAGAAATTCCAATGTGGAAATGGGAAATGCTCAATATGGATTTTGTGGTAGGGTTACCCCGCACTCCGAGTAAGTTTGACTCAATTTGGTTGATCGTGGATCGACTCACGAAATCAACACACTTCTTACCGGTCAAATCCACCGAAACTACGAACTGTATGCTCAATTATATTACAAGGAAATAGTCAGGAATCACGACACTCCAGTTTCCATCATTTCCGATCAAGGGGCTCAATTCACATCTAGTTTCTGGAAGAAATTTCAGCAAGTTTTGGGTACGCAGGTAAATATTAGCACGACTTTCCATCCGTAGATTGACGGGCAAGCAGAACGGACTATTCAGATGCTTGAGGACATGTTGCGTGCTTGTGTGCTTGACTTCAATGGTAGATGGGATGATCATTTTCCGCTCATAGAATTTGCTAATAATAACAACTTCCATGCTAGTATTCAGATGGCGCCGTTTGAGGCCTTGTATGGTAGAAGATGTAGATCGCTGATTGGGTGGTTGGAGGTTGGAGAAGCTGAACTAATAGGACCAGACCTTGTGCACCAAGCTATCGAGAAGGTTAAGATCATAAAGGAGCGGTTGAAAACTGCTCAGAGTCATCAAAAATCCTATTCAGATGTCCGTCGCAGAGACTTAGAATTCAAAGAAGATGATTGGGTGTTCTTGAAGGTACCTCTTATGAAGGGGATCATGTGGTTTGGAAAGAAAGGGAAATTAAGTCCGAGGTATGTCAGGCTGTATGTAATTATCAAAAGATAGGTCAGGTAGCGTACAAGCTTAATCTACCACCTGAGATGTCATTAGTGCACCCGGTATTCCATGTGTCCATGTTGAAGAAGGTAGTTGGAGATCCGTCCGCTATTTTGCCGATTGAGACCATCTAGGTTAGTGAAAAACTATCATATGAAGAGATTCCGGTTGCTATTCTTGATATACATGTCCGAAACTTGAGAGACAAATAATATGCATCCGCGAAGGTATTGTGGCAAAACCAGCAAGTCGAAGAAGCTACTTGGGAAGTCGAGAATGAAATGAAGAAGAAGTACCCTCATTTGTTTGAATAACCATGTAATATCTCTATAAAGTTGTTCCCCTAAATTTTGTATTACTTATTCGGCTAATATAAAGACACACCTTTCTATTTATATGTCCCTCGAGGCTTCAGTTGGTGTTATTTTGTGTTCTATTGTGTCATTGAATCATATATATGTTGTTAAGATGTGTTTTGAGGGCTCTCTAGCAGGTGGATAGGACTAATTACAAAGGAAATTATGCGACCGCATAATCACTATGCTCACGCATATTGGTCGCATAATTTCCCTTGGATTTCTGCGGTGCATTATGCGACCGCATAACAAGTATGCGGATCGTATACTGGTCGCATACCTGGGCCGAAAGTTTAGGACCCTAAGAGCCATTTTTTCGGTCACTTTGCGGACCGCATAACCCTTATGAGGTCGCATATGCAACCACAGATCTGTGTCGGGGATCCTACTTTCTATTTTCTTTTACCCAACCTTGTGTCAATAAAACATATGCCATAGTCTATTTTGAGCTCATTTTCTGATACTATAGAGTGAGAGAGGGAGCCTTATAGTGAGAAAGTAATCCTTATCAAATATTCCTCAATTCTTGCTTAAAACTTTGAAGATTATCAAGGAAAGCAACCTAGGCCTTCATCCTAAAGGTAAGAATCTATACCTTAGCCCTAAATTTTTAAATTTATACTGAAAATGAGTAATTAATAAGATGGTCCATGGGTATGGGGGTTGTTTATCTTACATGCATGTGTGATAAAAGAGTGTAGGGAGAATGTAAGCTAAAAATGGTGAAGGAAGGGTTGTGGATGATGAAACCTTCCATAAAAAGGACCTTGAAACCTTAATACACACTTAGTATTTGATAAAATGCTGGAGTGAGATAGAACTCTCTTCTTATTAGAATCGAACTCTTGATGTCCGAATGATTGGCGTAAGTTCCGACTTGATCATACTAGAATTGATTGCCTTAATGTGTTGGGTTGAAAGATTTTTGTTCCATAATTGTTCTAAATGTTTATCATGAAAGCATGCTATTTGAGAACATTATTATGATATCCAAGTTCTTTCCCTTATGCGTGCAATGTCTTATATGATAGTACTTATCGACATGGATGATGATGTTATTTGAACAAATAAAAAGGGAAAGACTAGAATTGTAAAATGCGTCCAAGTGCCAAGAACTACTTAATAAACGGGGTTGTTTGTGCCATGTAATGAAAGATGGGAAAGAAATGTGAATTGAGTGAAAAATTGAAAGAGGATATGTCTCAAGTGAGATGTCTTAGCCGATTGGGTCGAGACCAGACACCATGTCGTACACATGGTGGCACTTATGCTGGATCACTGATTATCATTGTGGATTTGGATATGTCTCACTTGAGATGGCTTAGCCGGTCGGGCCAAGACCGGATTCCGTGTAATAACACGGTGGCATTGTGAGTTGTGGCACTTGGCACTAAAGATTATTAACCTAAAAAGATGGAAAGATTGAATTGGAAACTATGTGATCCTTACTTAGTATTTCTTTTGTATGTCTGTGAAGCACTTATTGATTATTATACCTGCCTTCTCTTTGTTTCACTGTTCATTCTATTAAGATTGGTGTTTGCCTTTACATACTAGTACTATTCGATAGTACTAAAGTCCCTTTTTCCGGGGTCGCTGCATCTTTGAATAGATGTAGGTGGTTCCATCGCAGATAGCGCCCAGATAGTGGTGCTCTCTTTATCTCCTCACAACAGTCTTGGTGAGCCCCCATTTCTTCCAGGGTCATGTAGTTCTTCTTTTGTATAAGTTTCCACATTTTGAGTTATAGCCGGGGCCTTGTTGTCGGCATTATCATGTTGGTCTTTTGTATCTTTAGAGGCTCCGTAGACGTTTATATGGGTCATGTATGGCATAGGAGTGGTCATTGGATTAAGTTGTATTCTGAAACCCTTTTCTCACTAAATTATAAATCGTATGTACTATTGGAAATTTAACTTTGGCATAATGCATATAATGAAAAAAGGACTAGCTACGTTTATGCACGTTTATCCGATCCCTCCCCAGTTTAGTAGATGGTAACACGTCTTCTTTTCGAATCATGAATGAGTCGGGTAGGAAAGGTCTAATAGGCTTGCTCGACCGGGTTCACTCGGTTGAGCGCCGATCGCGCTCCCCGAGGTTGGGGCATGACATCTATGGCCCATGCTCAGTCATCAACCACTCAAGTATCAATTAGCCACATCTCACAATTCTCGATTCAACAATGTTATACATATGAGGCATCAAGAACTTGTGAGGAATCAAGTAAAAAAGTACAGAGACAGAGACATCAGATACGGATATAACATCATGACTGATGGGTATGAGTATAATTAAGGCAAATAGCTTAGAGACAACAAGAATAGCCCTATCAAGTCTCAAACAATTAGCACATAGACTAATTATGATTTCTAACATAAATTAGAACTCAACTAATCATGTAGGTTTAGAAAACACGGATATAATGAGGCATGATAGCAAAAAAATCCCATAATAGTCTAAAAGCCACCTCAAATCATGAACACACTGGTGCACATACCTAGCGTGTACGTCACCCCAATACCTTTCATATAACATAGTTCCCAGGGTTAAATTACCCTCAAATCAAAGTTTAGATATGTTACTTGCCTCAATGCGTGAAAGTCAATACTCCAAAAATCCCTTGCCATGCGAATCAGCCTCTGAGCGACTCAACTCTAGCCAAAGCAACTTAATATCATTAATAAGAGCCATAGGAAACAAAAAGACACAATAAAGGTAAGAACTTTAATCAAAATAAAAAACCCAACCCCATCCGCGCACCTCGAAAACTGACAAAACTCACAAATTTCGAACACCAATTCAATTGCGAGTCCAACCATACTAATTTCATCCACAAATCGACCCTCAAATCATCAAATCTGGATCTACAATAACATAGTCTAAAATCCCAAGTTTCACCCCAAATTCACATAAACTAGGTGTAATAAATCAATGGAGAACCAACATCTATCATAAAAAGTGATTAAACTTCACATACCTCTCCAATTGTAGTAAAAAGCCTCCCAAAAATCGCCTCTAGCCGAGCTTAAAAATCCCAATTATGAGAAAATGGCCAAACCCTCGGTTTAAAACATTTTCCTAGCGATTCTCGCATATGCGGTCCAAATCACCGCACCTATGGTACTGCATTTGCGGTCACAAGCTTTCATAAGCAAGATGCACTTAAGTCTCGAACATGCGCACCTGCGATCCCTTCCCGCACCTGCGGGACTACTTTTACGATCCTACGTCTGTATCTGCGCACTCCCAGGCCTCAGTCCAGTTTCGCTTCTGCAATCACTCGTTCGCATCTGCGGGCTCGCAGATATGAAAATACCCTTGTACCTGTGCTCCCAGTCAGACTCCACCTTACATCGCACCAGCACATAAATGGCCGTTTCTACGGCTCCGCAGCTGTGGCCAAGCCCTTCGTAGATGTGATAACACTAGAAGTCTGATTCTTCAACAATTCCTCTAAGTCTAAAATGAATGCGAACTCAATGTGAATCACACCCGAGGACCCTGGGACCCCATCCAAGTATTCCAAAAAGTCCTAAAACATAATACGAACTTACTCAAAGCCTTAAATCATATAAACAACACCAAAATCACGAATCGCGCTTTAATTGAAGCCTAACAAAACTAATGAACTTCCAACTTCTGAAACTCGTGCCGAACCATATCAAATCAACTCCGAATGACCTAAAATTTTGCATTCAAGTCCCAAATAACACAACAAACCTATTCCAATTTGGGAAACCTAAATCCGAACCTGATACCGACAAGTCAACTCCCCATCAAACCTCTCAACCTTCCAAACCTTCAACTTTCCAACTTTTGCAAATAAGCACCAAATCAACATCCAGACATACGCCTAAGTCCACAATCACCATATGAAGCTATTGGAATCATCAAAACACCATTCCGAAGTCTTCTACCCAAAAGTCAAACTCCAGTCAACTCTTTTACCTTAAGCTTCCAACCTTGGGACTAAGTGTCCCAGTTTACTCCAAAACTTCTCCGAAACCAATCCAACCATCTCGACAATTCACATAATAGTAAATGAATATATAAGAAGCAATAAATAAGGGAACAGGGCTACAATACACAAAACGACAGTCTAGGTCATTACAAGTAGTTATTTTGTTCTTTCTTGGGAGGAATTAATCTGAAACCTTGGGCAACTGTGAGGGGTTTAAATTTCTTAAGGACACAAAAAAAAATTATGGGCTCGAATTTCTTTTTCTATTTTCTTAAACTAACATCTTCTGTTTATTTTGATTTTTGGACACAGTTTACTAACAAGCTTAAGGAATTTCCTTTATATTTCCGTGTTCATCTTACTTTCTAGTTTAGGAGACTAAAATCCTAGCAATTTTCTACTCCAGCTTTGGAGATTAAAATCGTTGGATTTTCTACTCCGTTTGAATTAAAGTCTTTGTGACTTTTTACTCAATCCGAGATTAAAATCCTTGTGATTTTCTACTCGGTTGTATGTATTTAGTTCGATGACATAAAAACTTCATCGACATACTAATTCTGATTGTATCAATTTCATTTATATAAAAATGACAATAAGTATGGAACAAAAAAATGGTTATGTTGTGACTATACTTCCGCAATGGGTACATTATCTTCAAGTCGCACAATGCCTGCACCGACGATGACACTTGCAGAAAAGCCTGAAAAATTTTCCTAGGTGAAATTCAAGCGCCGGTAGCAGAAAATGTTCTTCTACCTACCACACTTAGTTTTCCACATTTCATTATTGAGGACGTTCCAATCTTGGTTGAAGAAAATTCGGATAATGAGCGATTTATGGTCACAGAGGCATGAAAAATTTCTAACTTCTTATGCAAAAATCATATCTTGGGTTTTCTGGAAGATGGCTTGTAAAACGTTTATAGTGTCATGGAAACATCAAAAGAGTTGTGGAATGCTCTTGAAAAGAAGTACAAGTCGGAAGATGCTAGACTTAAAAAGTTTGTTCCCGCAAAGTTCTTGGACTTTAAAATGGTGGACAACAAGTCTGTCATAACTCAAGTACAAGAATTGCAAGTCATCGTTCATGACCTCCTTGCCTAAGTTATAAATAGAATCAATATTTTTATTAATACTATTTATTATATTATTATTTATAAATTTATGATTGTAGGTATGGTCATAAATGAAGCGTTTCAAGTTGCGACATTATTGAAAAGTTGCCTCCTATGAAGGACTTTAAAAACTACTTGAAATGTAAACACAATGAGATGATTTTGGAAGGAAGACCTTATTGTTTGCCAACAGATCGAAGAGGACAACAAGGTTGTAAAAATAATTCACGTGGAAAGTCAACAATAATGAGAGCAAATATTATCGAGGAAGCTGCAACGAGCAAAAAGAGAAAGAATCCTCCTGGACGAAAGGTAATTTCCACAGTTGTGGAAAGGTTGGACATAAGGTTGCTGACTGCCATGCACCAAAGAAGGACAAAAACAAAATCCAAGCAAGCATGAATGAGAAGAACGAAGAAATGGAAAACTTGTGTGCCATGCTTTCTGAATGCAACCTAGTCAGAAATCCTAGAGAATGGTTGATTCATTTTTGAGCCACTCATCATGTTTGTGCTAACAAGGAGTTGTTTACTTTTTATGCTTCTGCAGGACCAGATGAGACAATTTTTATGGCAAATTATTCTACTGCAAAAATTAAAGGAACAATCAAGATAGCTTTGAACATAACTTCTGGAAAGATTGTGACTCTAAACAATGTCCTTCATATTCCTAAAATGCAAAGAATTTAGCCTCAACATCACTTCCAGTCAAGAACGACTTTAAGAGTGTTTTTGTTTCCGACAAGGTTGTAGTTAGTAAAAATGAAATGTATGTAGGAAAATGTTACCTTATTGAGGGACTTTTCAAACTCAATGTAATTGCCATTGCTATGAATAAAATTTCAGCTTCTTCTTACTTGCTTGAGTCAAATAATTTATGGCATGAACGTTTACGTCAAATCAACTTCAAAACTTTGCGAAAAATGATTAATTTAGAAGTATTGCCTAAGTTTGAATGCAATAAATCGAAATGTCAAATATGTGTGGAATCAAAGTATGTTAAACATCCTTATAATTCAATTAAAATGAATTCAAATCCTTTAGACTTAATTCACACATATAGATTTGTTTAGTATTAAATTGGAACTAAGACAAAATAAGTTCTTCTTCCGAAGAAGCCCTTGCGACATGAAGTCAATCCCATCTCGCTGTGGAAAAAATTATTTCATAATTTTTATTGATGATAGTACTAGATAATGCTATATTTACTTACTTAATTAGTAAAGATGAAACACGTGATGCATTCAAGCAATAAAAAAATATATGATGGCCCCACCGGTCGTTTCGTGTATTATAGACCCGTTCCCTTACTTATCACTTCTTCTATGTTAATTTGTGGTTATGTGACTTGCTGGTGTGGTTGGATTGGTTTTAGGGAAGTTTCAGAGTGAATTGAGACACTTAGTCAAAGGTTGAAGGCTTAAGTTGAGTGAGTTGATCAGAGTTTGACTTTTGTGTAGACGACTCCATAATGGAGTTTTGATGGTTCCAATAGCTTCGTGTGATAATTTTGGACTTAAGCGCATGTCTAAATGTTGATTTTGAGGTCCGTAGGTTGGTTTAGGGATTTTTTCCGGAAGTTGGAAAGGTTGAGAGATTTGACCGAGAGTTGAATTTGTTGATACCAGTTCGGATATTGGCCCCGGGAGTTGGAATAGGCCCGTTGTGGCATTTGGGGCTAGTGTGAAAAATTTAAGGTCATTCGAAGTTGGTTTGATATTGTTCAACATTAGTTTTAGAAGTTCGAAGTTCATTAGTTAATTAGTCTTTAAATTGGGGTGATATTCATGGTTTCAATTTTGATTGATGTGAATTGGGGCTTTGAGTAAGTTCATAATGTGTTTTAGCATGAGTTGGTGTATTTGGATGGGGTCTTGGGGCACTCAAGTGAGATTCGGATGGTTGGCGAATTATTTTGGGACTTTGAAGAAATGCTGAAGGTTGCAGGTTCTGGTGCAACCGCACATGTGAGGATTTGGTTGGAGGTGCGAGACCGTAGAAGAGGCTCGATGGTCGTTTGAAGCACATTTCGGCTGGAGCTAGAGAAAGCCGGACAAGATTGGGTGCGCAGGTTGAGCTACAAATGCGGATGCACAGGTGCGCTAAGTGGTCCACATATGTTGAGTTGGATGGGAGTGTGGGAGTTCGCAGGTGTGGTAGGACTTCCGTAGAAGCGGCTTGGCGTGTGGGCATGCACCGGGGTAATCAAGATTTGACTTTTGGACTATATTGCTATCATACCCTGTTTTATTCATGTTTTTCCTATTTGTTAGTTTAATTTAAGCTATGAATCATGTTAGAAATCATATTAAGGTTTATTTGATTGAGACCTAATAAGACTATTTTAGTTGTTTAGGGTTATCTAATTTTACACTTAGTCATAATTCTTCATTTTCATATCATACCTCAGTCTCTATTCATCATTCATTGTTACATCACATGTTATCATTGTTTTTCCATATGCGATGATGTTGGTCTAAGTGAAATGAGATTGTGAGCCCTTGAGACTTGAGAGGTTGATGACTAAGGTAGGCCTTAGATCCGTGTTGAGAGTGTTATTCTGGATCAAGCAGCACGCCACAACACGCCATATTGTCTTTATTATTATTATTATTATAGTATTATTATTATTAATTATTATTATTACTACTACTATTATTATTATTATTAATTATTATTATTATTATTATTATTATTATTATTATTATTATTATTATTATTATTATTATTATTATTATTATTATTATTATTATTATTATTATTATTATTATTATTATTATTATTATTATTATTATTATTATTATTATTATTATTATTATTATTATTATTATTATTATTATTATTATTATTATTATTATTATTATTATTATTATTATTATTATTATTATTATTATTATTATTATTATTATTATTATTATTATTATTATTATTATTATTATTACTACTACTACTACTACTATTATTACTACTATTATTACTATTATTACTACTATTATTACTACTATTATTATTACTATTATTATTACTATTATTATTACTACTATTATTACTATTATTACTACTATTATTACTACTATTATTATTACTATTATTAGTAGTATTATTACTATTATTATTATTATTATTATTATTATTATTATTACTATTATTATTATTATTATTATGTGGATCAGGCTCAGGGGCAGCCCGACCAATTTCGTGGCGTAAAACCAAACTTTATGAGGGGCCTTACCTTTTTATTAATAAAAAATATTTTATATTTATTTGAAGTCTATTTTTTTAATTTTTTTAGATGCAAAGTTATTATTAATTTTTTATAATTAGTTTCTCCTACTAAGTCTTTCTCAATTGACAATATAGCTAATTCATTTAATATCTTTGAGAAATTATTGATCTTAGGTAAGGTTTTATCAATTTTAATTTTGAAACACTTTTTGTCACGACCCAAAATCAATAAGGTCGTGATTGCGCGGGACGTCATTGTCAAGCAAGCCAATCGTTAATTAATTGAAATAAATTCCCTGTTTTAACATTTATGAAAAACATTTCCTGTCACTTTATTACATATTAACCAAATAAAATCTGTTAAGTAAAACAATGGTTTGAATACTACACTTTAGCAAATATATCCCAACACATCCCAGAACCCGGTGTCATTAGTACATGAGCAATTTCTAAGAATTTACACAATCATTACAAAGCCTGTCCGAAATAAAAATTGGACAAGAAAATTCAAACTGAAAATAAATACAGTATGAGGGAGACTCTGTCAGCTGCGGATCGCCTCCGGATGATGCAGCTCGCCTAAGTCTCCGGATCCTCTTCATTGCTATGAAAGTACTTGTGCAATAAAATGCACAACAAGTATAGCATGAGTACAAAAACAACGTGTACTCAGTAAGTCGCCCGCCTAACCTCAGAGAGGTAGTGACGAGAGGTCGAATTAGACACTCACTAAGGGCCAGCAAATTAATTAACAACATATGATGAACACGGTAGGCATGTAGGGGTAGTAAAGCAGCGCATAAATAAGGCACTGAAATCCAAGTAAATACTGGAAATAAATAAACAATTATCACTTTCTCATTATTTTCCAAAATATCTAAACTAGACAATTTCCTCTTTGTTTTCCCCCAAATGTCATAAATCCACAATTACTTCTTTATTTCCCCCCAAATATCTTATCACTTCAAAAATCATGAAAAAACATTTAACAATTTAGCATGCGCATACGGGATAAGGACAACCGGCCTGAGCCGTCATAATATTCAACTCTGTGCACTACCGAGGATCGAAAGGCCCGTACCAAAAGTGCACCTCTCAATAAAATACTCATGTCTATGCACTACCGAGGATCGAACGGCTCGTACCAAAAGTGCATCTCTCAATATAATAATTATCTCTGTGCAATGCCGAGGATCGAACAACTCGTCCCATAAGTGCACCTCTCAATATAATAATCATGTCTATGCACTGCCGAGGATCGAAAAGCCTGTACCAAAAGTGCATTTTAAATCCGTCGTGGCGTAACGCCCGCTCCCATGATAGTGGGGAAAATAACACTCCGCTCGCAGAAAGTAAATTGCGAAGCGGTCACATGCATGCATGCACAATCACAATCAACCCCGAATACATCGGGAACACAAATACTCAAGTAGATGACCGGTTTCTCTTTTAAAAACCACAAAATAGTAGTTAAATCCTTTTTCAATATTCACTTGCCAAGTTTTTATAATGTTTAATAATACAACCTTATCCGTAAATACAATTGCACGCGAAGGAAAATCAATTCTCTTTTTAGATGATTAAGTAAATAAACTCTAATCTTCCTTAGTCATTCGATTACAATTTCGATTATATTAGCAATTTAATATTACAGATAAGATCACAGATACAACAGGTAAGGCATGCTAGTGGGTCCTAGGCTACCCGGACATGGCATAATAGTAGCTACGCATGGACTCCCGCCACCTCGTGCGTACGTAGACCCCGCAGATAGTAACACATACTTAATTAGTTCACCTAGGGGGACAATACCCCCTCACGAAGTTATAAAGGAGACTTACCTCGCTCCGAAATTCCAATACCGGCTTCCAAGCCCTTCTGACGACTTCAACGGACGCACAACGCCCCAAAACTATCCAAATAACGGCAAACCAATGAAAATATACACTTATGTTTGCAACAATTCCAAATTATAAAATTTCCCAACCCTGCTTAGTGAAATGACCAAAATGCCCTCGGGCCCACGTGCCCGAAATTCCAAAATTTCTCGAAGATACATTCTACCCATAGCTTTACTAGTTCAATTATACAATTTACTCAAATGTTCATGCTCAATTCGTGCCTAAAAATCCAAATTTCTATTTTCTAGGTTTCTTTAAGATTCTCCAAATTTCTAATCAATTTCCATGCCTAATCCATGCATATAATCTTGTATTTTACTTAGAAGTATGAAGGAGTTACTTACCTTGACATTGCATGAAGAAATCCTCTCTTTGAAGCCTTCCAAGATCGCCTAAGCCACAGAAGAAATAAAGAAATGGCCAACAATTCACGGTTTAAAAACATTCTTCCCAGCCTCAATTCCGCACCTGCGGTCCTACTTCCGCACCTACGCTCCCGCATTTGCGGCTGCCTCAACTCCAGCCCAAAACTGACCTGCGCCCTCTGTCCGCATCTGTGTCTTCTCAGGTTCGGAAATTCCATCGCACCTACGGTCCCATCCAGGCCATCCATCGTTCGCACCTGCGGCACCATAGCCGCACCTGCTGCCAAAACCTCGCAGGTGCGGTCACACCAGATGACAGCAACCTCAGCCTTCTTCAAACTCCCAAACTTGATCCGTTAACCACCCGAAATCCACCCGAGGCCCCCAAGACCCCGTCCAATTATACCAACCTGTTCCAAAACATAATACGGACTTGCTCGAGGCCTCAAATCACATCAAACAACATCGAAACCACGAATCACACCCAAATCCCAACTTTATGAACTTAGAAATTTCCAACTTCTACATCCGATGCCAAAACCTATCAAATCACGTCCGATTGACCTCAAATTTTGCACACAAGTCATATTCGACATTGCGGACCAGCTCCAACTTCCGGAATCACATTCCGACCTCAATATCAAGATTTCCACTTCCAGTCGGATTCTTCAAAACCTTTCAAATTTCTATCTTTAGCCAAATAACTTTAAAATGACCTCCGGACATCCGTATTCACTTCTGATCGTGCTCCCAACTCCAGAATCACCATATAGAGCTATTCCTAGACTCAGAATCCCAAACGGACATCAATATCACTGAAATGCACTTGAAGCCAAACTTAGGAAATTTCTTCAAAAATGCTGACTTCCACAATATGCATCGAAACGCTCCCGGGTTATCCAAAACCCGATCCGGAAATACGCCAGTCCGAAATCATCATACGAACATGAAACCTTCAATTCCTGATTCGGAGGCCGTTTACTCAAAATTCCAATCTTAGTCCATTTCTCCAACTTAAGGCTTCTAAAATGAGAATTTTCTTTCCAATCCAACTCTAAACTTCCTGAAATTCAATTCCGACCACGCCCTCGAGTCATGATACTTGAAACGAAGATGCTCACGGACTCAAACCCCGGAACGACGCGCTAGAGCTCAAAACGACCGGTCAGGTCATTAAATTCTCCCCCATTTAAACCGACGTTCGTCCTCGAACGTGCCAAGAACTGCTTTGGAGTTATCTGAAATCACTGTTTAGCATCTCGAGCACCTGCCCGTGCTAACACAGCCCAGTTGTGTACATTAGCTTGATCAAATCTGACGAGTTCTTCTTTTATCCATATAATAAGCTCAGAATTCATTCAAACACCTGAAATTTCTCTGCCAGGCCTAGTTCCAATATATAACCACCGTATCAACTACTACACAATGTACCAGAACATGACCGCATACCTTTGCTGAATCAACACCATGCACCGCATAACTCATCATCTGACCAAAATGACACTCCCTGAATCTTAATAGCCAAAATTTCACGAATCTAGTGCTCCTGATGCACCTCATAACAAATATACATACATCCTGCTATAATGCTGACGATACCACCACAATGGAGGAAATGTGTAGAAATTCATACCCAACTGAAGAGTTAACAAATCCTTGAATACCTCATCTTGACTAGAATCATCACTTCATTCTGAACCTGAATAATGGTATTTGTTCTTTAATATACACTTCACATAACCTTATCGCACTGATCCCTGATCTGATAATCTCGTCTCACCCAGTATGAACTGCTCAGACTACAAATCACTTCAAACATGACCAACAACCTCACATGATACCACATCGCGTCGATAAGCCATAACTCGAACATGATAGTTAAGGAATGACTCAGGAAGTGACTATTCAACTCACTCAACTAATATGAACTTTTTCTCATAAAATAGGAATTAAAACATAATAAAGTAAATATACATTAACCCTTCTCATCATCGAACTGTTGCAGCGTGTAACCCGATCCAAATGACATACCCGTGGCAGCGTGCCACCTGATCCACACATAAAATTTACATAAGAAGATATAAATACGGAGCTGATTTGCTCACTATTACAAATTACTGAATATCGATCATAAGCACGCTAAGTGCATAATACCATCCTGGAGAGACTGATAAAGACGTATGCAACAAAACTCAAACACAACCGAGGTGCGGTATATATATACACACTCTGGATCTCAAGAGCTATCTTGCTCAACATCCCCACTATGCAGGACCTCGACACATAGGAAATTATCAAGCCGTTTCACAACTCACACGGCAAAAATCACAATATTATCTGAATTTGACAGAGACGGAACAACATCTGCTGCTCTAATACCTTTCCATGAAAAAGCACTCTACTGAAAGGAACATGCCTGGGTCATATGGAGCCCATAATCATATTTAAATCCATCCAAATACATTGAGTCTACCTTGCTCGCACCGAACTAAGCTAATAGCTTTACCTGGGTCCACATTACCCCACTTCCTTTCATAATATGCAAGAACAACCATCATAGCCGGGACCAGCACCCCACAATCCACAACCAAATGAACTGAACGCCTTTCAGGCATAACTTCTCAAATAAACAACATTGAACTTCTTTATACTCAGTCCAAATCTTCAATCCATCAAGTAGCTACATGTCACACTTATACAATCTTTTTGTGGTCATGCTTCCACAACCTTCCACACAAGGCAACAAGACACATCAAGAACCCATGACCAGGGTAAAAAGCCTCTTCCACCGAATATCAATCTCAGGTGACACTGAAGATAACACCACCTTATTTTGAACTTTCAAATCACTTTTTCTTGATCTTCCGAGCTCATGACATCCTTATTAACACTGAACCGCAATCTTGATTCTTACTCCTAGTTACATACTGCTTACTGCACCTAACATGCCAATATGAGGTAGCGCAAGAATTCCATCATAACTTCTGAACCACCAATAGGGTGAACACTTCATCATATAGAAACCTTTTACTTAACTCAATTCAGGAGTACCATCTCAACACACGAGTGAATTCCCACAATCACCCACCATGCAAATCCTTAAGTAGTAGCCTATACCACCATAACCCTTTTGGGATCCGCCTACACCTGACAGGCCATAGCACTCAAATGCTCCCACATGAAATCCATTACGATGACCAACAAATCCCGCACACACCGGCACAAGCCACACATATAACTTAATCACACCGAAGGAACATATCACTGCCGTAAATGTGCCATTTCAACCATGGCTAATCAATCTATTTTCTTTTGATCATCTTTAATTGCCTCAGGAATAATAGCAACTTCCTCCAACTCATAGCAAAATCAACCCTCACTCATCCTGAGTGACCTTGATTCACGAGACTATGCTGCCTAAATCCGCAACCCGTCTCATACCCTCCTGATAATCTTTCTACAATCCGGAGTTCATTTCTCTTACTCCTCCAATACTATCATGCACGCTGAAACATATCATAGAACATTTCAACCATCCTTCTTCTTCTTAGAAATTACTCTGCGAAAGCTCTATTCTTGATCATATTGCTGCCTGAAACCCTTAAACGCCGCATTCTTAACTTTTGAACTCACTAGGACCACTATTGAGAGTCACCCACTCTGGCTGGCCCCACATACAATCAACTCCAAGGCTCTTCTAGCACATGAACTCCCTTTCCCTTGAAGCACGTGACTGAGTCACTATCCTTATAACTCGCCCATGCCATAAACATAAATTCTGAATTTTCCGAAGCCTAACCCTGATCCGACAAGGCCAACTCTTTCACACATTCCTCAAATTCCATGCACAATCACCATTTTACTCCTTTACCTTAGTTGAAATAACTTGCCAACAAGCCGACAATCCACAACCCTATGAGAAGACAACCCTACAACCCAACTGCAGATGGTGGGACTCCCCCACTTAGCCCGAAGCTACTCCTTGCACCACTCTAGACCCTGCCGAGATCCTTTCTCCTTTGATAACACGATCTTGCTCGACCAATCCGTCCAATTCTTCCAAATTCTCTTGCTACCACTCCCTAAATACTCAAACTCTCTAGCATCATTCACACATTCTGCCTCCTACCGAATGGCCACTAGAACCCCTCACCGAGACCTGCCAACCATGCCATATCTAACCTATTCACATGAGATAACCCACCTGTGGAAATCACCAACTGACACCTTCTAATGACGCTGAAATGCACGCTCTCTGCGACTTCAATACCCCATCCTACGCCCTGCTTCATTTACTAACTTTACTAGTCCGTCCGCTCCTCATGGACATCCATTAAATGCGCGACAATATCTTCAAATTCCAAGCTACGCTGCCGCTCCCCCACTTTGTGACTGCTCGACTTCCGCTTCTTATACCTGGCCTCCTAGAAATGGAACCACCGCCTAGACTCACTTCTGGATCAATCTCTGCCAACCGCATTCTTCAATACTTCTCCTCAATACTATGACCCCACGCAACTGAAGAAACCATAGCACCGACAAACTTAACACATTCCATTCGATCAATGACGATGACTTCACGTCACTGGTGCATATCCCACCTCACTTGAAGACACCAAGTCTTACTACTTTATCAACCCCAACCGGACCATTCATAATCCAAATGCCTTCCCCCTGTCGGAACTAAAATACCGAAATCTCAAAATCACACTCTTAGACCTCCCCTTAAACTATTCATCACCCCCAACATATGGGTAAGCATTCTATCATCATGTCGACATCGCGCGATAACCAATCACAAGCATCATCACTACCTAAGCGTAGCCTTAAGGCTCCCAGAAACACAGCTACTGAGCTGAAACAACATATTATTCTTCTGCAGGGCCATAACAACAGACCCCAACCCATTACACATGGAAACATCTCGACTTACATCTGTAGCAAAATTTCAATTCCTCAAATTCCTGATTCATAGCAAGCACTTCGCGACACGTAAGATTGAGTAGGAATGAACATCGGCATAAGCCTCAAAGGAATCAAATCGCACGATGAGGAATCAAGAAGGGAAGTACTCCTAACAGCCCTGAAGCCTCTCGAAGATAAGTACAGACGTCTCCGCACCGATCTGGAAGACTCAAGTAGACTTACTCATGACTCGTGAGACCTACGGGAACCTAGCGCTCTGATACCATGTTTTCACGACCCAAAATCCATAAGGTCGTGATGGCGCCGAACGTTATTGTCAGGCAAGCCAATCATTAATTAATTGAAATAATTTCCCTGTTTTAACATTTATGAAAAACATTTCCTATCACTTATTACATATTAACCAAATAAAATCTGTTAAGTAAAATAGTGGTTTGAATAATACACTTTAGCAAATATATCCCAACACATCCCAAAACCCGGTGTCACTAGTACATGAGCAATTTCTAAGAATTTATACAATCATTACAAAGCCTGTCCGAAATACAAATTGGACAAGGAAATTCAAAATGAAATTAAATACAGTACGAGGGAGACTCTGCCAGCTGCGGATCGCCTCCGGATGGTGCAACTCGCCTAAGTCTCCGAATCCTCCTCATTGCTATGAAAGTACCTGTGCAATAAAATGCACAACAAATGTAGCATGATTACAAAAACAATGTGTACTCAGTAAGTCGCCCTCCTAAACTCAGAGAGGTAGTCGAGAGGTCGAATTAGACACTCACTAAGGGCCAACAAATTAATTAACAACATATGATGAATACGGTAGGCATGCAGGGGTAGTAATGCAGCATATATATAAGGCACTGAAATCCAAGTAAATACTGGAAATAAACAAACAGTTACCACTTTTTCATTATTTTCCAAAATATCTAAACTAAACAATTTCCTCTTTGTTTTCCCCCAAATGTCATAAATCCACAATTACTTCTTTACTTTCCCCCAAATATAATATCAATTCAAAAATCATGGAAAATATTTAACAATTTAGCATGCACATACGGGATAAGGACAACCGGCTTGAGCCGTCATAATAATCGACTCTGTGCACTGCCGAGGATCGAACGGCCCGTACCAAAAGTGCACCTCTTAATAAAATACTCATGTCTATGCACTGCCGAGTATCGAACGGCCCGTCCCATAAGTGCACCTCTCAATATAATAATCATGTCTATGCACTGCCGAGGATCGAACGACATGTACCAAAAGTGCATTTTAAATCCGCCGTGGCGTACGACCCGCTCCCATGAGAGTGGGTGAAATAACACTCCGCTCGCGGAAATTAAATTGCAAAGCGGTCACATGCAGACATGCACAATCAACAACCCACCCGAATACGTCGACAACACAAACACTCAAGTAAATGACTGGTTTCTCTTTTAGAAACCACAAAATAGTAGTTAAATCCTTTTTCGAAATTCACTTGCCAAGTTTTTAATGTTTAAAAATGCAACCTTATCCGGAAATACAATTTCCCGTGAAGGAGAATCAATTCTCTTTTTAGATGATTAAGTGAATAAACTCTAATCTTCCTTAGTCATTCGATTACAATTTCGATTATATTAGCAGTCTAATATTAATAATAAGGTCACAGATACAACAGGTAAGGCATGCTAGTGGGTCCTAGGCTACCCGAACATGGCATAAAATTAGCTACGCACGGACTCCCGTCACCTCGTGCGTACGTAGCCCCCTGAAGATAGTAACACATACTTAATTAGTTCACCTAGGGGGACAATTCCACCTCACGAAGTTAGAAAGGAGGCTTACCTCGCTCCGAAATTCCAATACCGGCTTCCAAGTCCTTTCGACGACTTCAACGGACGCACAACGCCCCAAAACTATCCAAATAACGACAAACCAATGAAAATATACACTAATGTTTGCAACAATTCCAAATTATAAAATTTCCCAACCTCGCTTAGTGAAATGACCAAAATGCCCTCGGGCCCACGTGCCCGGAAAACTAAAATTTCTCGAAGATACATTCTATCCATAACTTTACTAGTTCAATTATACAATTTACTCAAATGTTCACGCTCAATTCATGGCTAAAAATCCAAATTTCCATTTTCTAGGTTTCTTTAAGATTCTCCAAATTTCCAATCAATTTCCATGCCTAATACATGCATATAATCTTGTATTTAACTTAGAAGCATGAAGGAGTTACTTACCTTGAGATTGCATGAAGAAATCCTCTCTTTGAAGCCTTCCAAGATCGCCTAAGCCAAAGAAGAAATGTAGAAATGGCAAACAATTCACGGTTTAAAAGCATTCTTCCCAGCCTCAATTCCGCACCTGCGGTCCTACCTCCGCACCTGCGCTCCCACAGGTGCGACCAATCTCCCGCACCTGCGGCTGCCTCAACTCCAGCCCAAAATCGCACCTGCGCCCTCTGTCCGTATCTGCGTCTTCGCAGGTGCGGAAATTCCATCGCACCTGCGCTCCTAACCAGGCCATCCATCCTTCGCACCTGCGACCAAAACCTCGCAGGTGCGGTCACACCAGATGACAACAATCTCAGCCTTCTTCAACCTCCCAAACTTGATCCGTTAACCACCCGGAATCCACCTGAGGCCCCCGGGACCCCATCCAATTATACCAACCTGTTCCAAAATATAATGCGGACTTGCTCGAGGCCTCAAATCACATCAAACAACATCGAAACAACGAATCACACCCAAATCCCAACTTTATGAACTTAGAAATTTCCAACTTCTACATCTGATGGCGAAACCTATCAAATCACGTCCGATTGACCTCAAATTTTGCACACAAGTCACATTCGACATTGTGGACCTGCTCCAACTTCCAGAATCGTATTCCGACCCTGATATCAAGGTTTCCACTTCCGGTCGGATTCTTTAAAACCCTTCAATTTTCTATCTTTAGCCAAATAACTTCAAAATGACCTCCGGACATCCGAATTCACTTCCGATCGCGCTCCCAACTCCAGAATCACCATACAAAGCTATTCCTAGACTCAAAATCCCGAACGGACATCAACATCACTGAAATGCGCTTCAAGCCAAACTTAGGAAATTTCTTCAAAAATGTTGACTTCCACAATATGCATCGAAACGCTCCCACTTATCCAAAATCCGATCCGGACATACGCCCAAGTCCGAAATAATCATACGAACATGATGGAACCTTTAATTCCTGATTCGGAGGTCGTTTACTCAAAATTCCTATCTTAGTCCATTTCTCTAACTTAAGGCTTCTGAAATGAGAATTTTCTTTCCAATCCAACCCTAAACTTCCTGAAATTCAATTCCGACCACGCCCTCGAGTCATGATACTTGAAACGAAGCTGCTCACAGCCTCAAACCATGGAACGATGCGCTAGAGCTCAAAATGACTGGTCAGGTCGTTACACTTTTTTTCGTTGAAGCAACGGTAATAGGAGTTACTAACATTATTCCATACGTAATATAGGCATTTGAAAATTAATCAGATCTTTTTATTTGATTGAGTATATCAATTAAATTGTTATCTTCTACCTATAATATTTTTCTTAATATTATTAATTCAGAAAATAAATCTAAACTATCAATATCGGGTTGATTATTATGATTTAAGGAGCATTCAAGATGAAGGCAATATTTTTCCCAGTTTCCATCATATAGTGATCTCACTTTTTACCGCTAAATAGAAAATCAAAAATATTTTCATATGCCTCGAAATGTTATCTATTTTAAAGTGAAAAAATAACCTCATCTACTACTCTCTTCGGTCCATAACAAGTGAATTTTGGATTTTATTTTGGTCCAAAATAAGTGTCCTTTTATGTAATCGTGAAGGAATTAACTTTATTTTTCAAAAATTTACCCTTATTGTAACGACCCGACCGGTCGTTTTGAGCTCTAGCGCTGTATTGGTAAAAAAGAGTTTCACACGTTAACCAGCTCTTAGCTAGTCACATGGACACGGGAAAACACGATAGCGGGAAATAACTCTTTGAAGAGGTACGGTACAAAGAGACACGGTTCAGTAAACCCACGAACTTATCAGCCACGGGAAGTCCAATTTGATCAAAACCGGAGAGAGGCACAATCAGAATGAATCTAGACAAAGCTACGGGCAAATTCACGAACACACAATTGATTACTCGAACGTTATGTAACTGAACCTCTATTTATCGTTATCCTTTGTAACGCCTCATTAATGTCATAATTAGTCATTAATGAGTAACTATANATTCTCGAAATACAATCAACTTCGATCTTTTATTTCTGTAATATTGTCTATTATTCATTTTTCCATTATCTCGATTATCAGTAACCCGTATTCATCTTAAAAATAATCTTTAGTCAAAGGGTCTAATTATTTGGTTAAACAAATTGGTTCCGTTTCTGGGAATCTGATAATCTTTGTTTACTTTCCAAGTGATATCCTTTGAATTATGTCAAACCCCAACGACAACAGCCAGCAAAGAAGTGGAACCCCAGTTCCATCACCTTCAGGAACCCCACGTGGTTCAAGGGAACAATCCCCAGAAAGATCCAATAACAACCATGGTAATAATGATCAAACTGTGGAACAAGATCATGTAAAGCAAATTATTGCAGAGTATGTGAGCCAAGCTTTGCAAGAATTTGCGAGAGGATTACCAGCAGCGTTGCCTACACCGCCAACGCCACCCCCCAATAACACCATCACCATGGAAAATCCTCAATCTGGGTTGGCAAACTCAAGAAGAGGAGATACTCCTAATGAATCTCTCTAAACGAGACCATGTATATCTAATAACTCAGAATTACAAAATTTACTGCTAACCATGCAGAAACAGATGAAGGAGCAGAACGATCGCATCGAACAAAGTCCTAGTGTACCCACCTGTTATCAAAGGCATCGATGTTGATAGATATTCTCAACAACCGTGGAAGCCTAGTGCGGCACCTTTTCCTATACCCAAGAAGTTTAAAGTCCCTGACGTTCCCAAATATGATGGAACAACTGACCCACGCGACCATGTGACTGCTTTCACTACTGGGGTAAAAGGCAACGACTTAACGAAACAAGAGATTGAATCAGTCCTTGTCAAAAAATTTGGGGAAACACTTACCAAAGGGGCCCTAACCTGGTATTCTCTTCTCCCTGAAAATTCTATTGACTCTTTTGCTGAGCTTGCAGATTCGTTTATAAAAGCACACTCTGGTGCACAAAAAGTTGAGAAGAGAATGGAAGACATATTCAAAATAAAACAAGGAGACACGGAACTACTCCGTGAGTTTGTAGATAGGTTTCAACGAGAAAGAATGCAGTTACCCAGGGTGCTTGATAATTGGGCAGCCATGGCATATGCAAGCAATCTGAACGATAAAAGCTCAGAAGCCACCAGGCGACTTAAGGAGAATTTAAGAGAATTCCCCGCCACAACATGGAACGATGTATATAACAGGTACAGTACTAAACTCAGAATAGAAGAAGATATCATTTCTCGTTCAGGAGATGAATATCATTCCAGATCCAGACGACCTGAATCAGATAGAAGATCAGGTAAAAACAGGTACGATCCTTACTTAGGACCCTCGGGACGCGATATCCACCCCAGGTTCGAAAACACTAGGTCGGACTATAGACTACAAGGAAGAGATGTAATCTCATCCTCATCTAGTCTAGAAAAGATCGAGATGAACGACCTAGAGGTAGTACTCAAATTGAGGATCATACCTTTAACGTAAGTACTACTGAACTTGTCTCAATATTGAAGAACATGGGAGACAAGGTCAAATGGTCCAAAGAGATGCGGTCAAATCCAAGTAGAAGAAACCCAGATCACTGGTGTGAATTCCAAAACGGTCATGGGCATAAAACTGCGGATTGCAGATTTCTACAAGGAGAAGTAGAAAATTTGTTAAAACAAGGCTATTTAACAGAATTATTTAGTGATAAAGGTAAACAGGCATACATGAGGAACAGGCAGGAGCCCCCAAAGCCTCCATATCCAAAATGAACTGTTAACGTAATACACGGCAGTGAAGAAGTAAACAGAGTGATTTGCAAAAACAACCACAAAGTTCACAATTACACACGGGAAACGTGCTCGTGGAGAGGGCGATATAACTTCCGATGATGCAGATAGAAGCGAATTAATTCTTCCGCACAATGATAGTCTGGTAATATCTCTACTTATTTATGACACTAACATGAAAAGAGTGTTGATTGATCCAGGCAGTTCAGTCAATATCATTTTGCTAAGAGTCGTGGAAGAAATACTACTAGGGAGTCAAGTAATCCCAAAAGCACGAGCCATATCCGGGTTTAATAACTCTACGGTTATAACAAAAGGAGAAATTGAGCTTAACACCTATGCCTAGGAGGTGATCAAAAGAGCTAAGTTCCAAGTAATCGGTACTCACATGGCTTATAACGTGATCATTGGAAGGCCATGGATCCACAACATGAACGCGATACCCTCCACGTTGCATCAGGTAATTAAATTTCCCTCTGAATAGGGGATTCAATGAATCAGATGAGATCAGCAGACGGCAAAAAAATTCTGTGGTACACTACAACAAGAAAATAGAAGTGGAAGAATTACGAGATAAGGAAATCTCCCAATCAGGTAACACCGCCCAAACAGATATGAAAAAAATTACTGCCCAAATAGGTATGGAAGATATTATTGCTGAAACAGGCACGAAAGAAAATACTTACCAGCAGAAGAGTAATGTTACCACAGAAGGTGTACTATACCACACAGATGCTGATTCCAGACCGGAAGTCATTCATGAACTGGAGGAAGATGAGCACATCAAAACAACTACGGAGGAGCTCAAAACTANTAAATGAAGATCTATCCTTCGTACCTGTTAAGCAGAAGAAAAGAAAGCAAGGACCATTCAAGAACCAAGTGATCGACGAAGAGGTACAGAAACTCTTGAAGATTGGTTTGATACGAGAGGTAACGTACCCTAACTGGTTGGCAAACACCGTGGTAGTACCTAAAAAGAATGGCTAGTGTAGAGTATGCGTAGATTATACTGATTTAAACAAAACATGCCCCAAGGATTCATTCCCATTGCCTAATATAGATCAAATGATTGATGCTACCCCAGGTCATGAACTATTAAGCTTTCTAGATGCAGATTCTGGTTATAATCAGATTAAAATGGATCCTTTAGACGAGGAAAAAACCTCATTTATCACGAATAGGGGAACTTATTGTTATAAAGTCATGCCTTTTGGCCTAAAAAACGCTGGAGCCACCTATCAAAGGCTAGTGACCAAGATGTTCCAAGAACATCTGGGAAAAATGATGGAGGTGTACATCGATGACATGTTGGTAAAATCAACACAAGTGCAAGATCATTTCCAGCACCTATCTACTGCTTTTTATATTTTACGCAAGTATAATATAAGTTGAATCCAGAGAAATGCGCTTTTGGAGTGCAATTAGGCAAATTTTTGGGTTTCCTTGTATCAAACAGATGAATAGAGGTAAATCCCGCTCAAATTAAAGCCATAGAGGAAATACCTGATGTTTTAACAAATAAAAAGGAGGTTCAAAGATTGACATGAAGAATAGCAGATTTGGGGAGATTTATTTCTAGATATTCCGAAAAAAGTTTTAAATTCTTCTCAGTTCTCAAAAAACAGAATCAGTTCGAATGGACTGAAGAATGTCAGCAAGCCCTCAAGAACCTGAAGATTTATCTATCGAAACCTCCACTAGTTTCAAAGCCAAAAGAAGGGGAAATATTGTACATCTACCTGGCTGTCTCAGAAATTGCTGTAAGTGCAGTATTGGTAAGAGAAAAAAACGGTAAACAATCACCTATCTATTATGTAAGTAAAACTTTGCTAGATGCTGAGACTAGATATCCACATCTGGAAAAGTTAGCTTTAGCTTTAATAATGGCATCTAGAAAATTACGACCCTATTTTCAATGCCACCCAATCACTGTTGTGACTTCATATCCTTTAAGAAATATTCTTCATAAACAAGAATTATCAGGAAGATTAGCCAAGTGGGCCATAGAACTAAGTGAGCATGAGATAATTTATCAGCCTAGGACTATAATTAAGTCTCAAATACTAGCTAATTTTGTTGCTGACTTTAGTAATGGCATTGTATCTGAAGTAGAAAAAGAGTTACAACTCTTTAACGGTGTTAATCCAGGCCTGTAGACCTTGTTCGCTGATGGGTCTTCAAATGTAAAAGGCGCTGGCGTAGGCATAGTCTTAATATCACCCACGAGTGAAAAGACACGAAAATCTATAAAGTGTTATCCTATCACTAATAATGAAGCAGAGTACAAAGCTATTATTGCAGGGCTTGAACTTGCACGGGAGCTCTCAATCGAGCAAATTGTGATCAACAACGACTCCCAACTGGTAGTAAATCAAATACAGGGGACTTACATCGCTCGAGAAACTAGAATGCAACAGTATCTTGAAAAAGCACGAGAGCTCGTGAGACAATTCAAAACATGGAAGGTAGTGAAAATACCTAGAGAGCAAAATGCGGAGGCAGATGCAGTAGCTAACCTCACAGTAGTCACGGAAGTAACAACAAAGACAATACAATTATCGTTCAACTATTTCATTCAATAATAGACCAGGACAGGAATGAGGTAACTTTCAACAACCTAACCTGGGACGGGAGAAACGAAATTCTTAATTTTTTGCAGAATGGCATTGTACCTGAAGACAGGAAAGCGGCTCAAGCACTACACCGCAAAGCTGCACGGTACTTCCTTATTCGCAACTTACTTTATCGCAAGATGTTCGGAGGACCCCTAGCTAAATGCCTTGGGCCTAACCAAACGAAATTTGTGATGAAAGAAGTCCACGACGTACACTGTGGAAATCAATCAGGGGCAAGATCCTTAGTGAAAACACTAATCAGAGCCGGATACTATTGGCCTAAGATTGAAGAAGAATCCGAGAATTTCCTATCCAAATGTGACAGATGCCAAAGGTGTGCCAATAACATGCATCGAACAACGGAATTATTACATCCAATAATATCCCCATGGCCTTTCATGAAATAGGGGATGGATATAGTAGGACATGTACGATTTTTTACTCGTACTAACCGACTATTTTACAAAATGGGTAGAGGCATAGACGTTCAAACAAGTCGATAAAAAGAAGTTAAAAGCTTCTTATGGCGAAACATAATATGCCGCTTTGGAATACCAAAGGAAATCGTGTGTGATAATGGCCCACAATTCATAGGCTCAAAAATCATGAAATTCTTCAAAAGTTGGCAAATCAAGCGGATCACTTCAACGTCGTACCACCCCGTGGCTAACGATCAAGCTGAATCAACGAATAAGATCATCATCAACAATCTAAAGAAGCGGCTAAATAAAGCCAAAGGAAGCTGGCCTGATGAATTACCAGCGGTACTATGGGCATACAGAACAACCTCAAAAATAGCCACGGGAGAAACTCCGTTCGCACTTGTTTATGGCTCAGAAGCCTTAATACCTGTGGAGATTGGCGAACCAAGCATAAGGTTCTCAACAGTCATGGAAGGTGAAAACGACGACGAACTAAGGATCAACCTGGACCTGCTCGAACCACGGAGAGAAGCAGTATTGATACAGATAGCAGCTCAAAAACAAATCATAGAGCGTTATTACAACCGTAAAGCTCATCTTAGGTACTTTAAAATTAGGGAGTTCATCCTCAAAAAAGTCTTTCAATCAACAAAAGAAGCAGGTGCAGGAAAGCTAAATCCAAACTGGGAAGGACCTTACAAAATCCGAGGGATAGCTGGAAAAGGCGCCTATGAGTTGGAAGCTATGGACGGTAGAGTTCTACCAAAAAGATGGAACGCCATCCATCTAAAGAAGTATTACTTCTAAAAAGAAAAGAATACCCCCCATCAAGTATCACACGTTTGATTTTATTTTGAACATTTAAAAATTTTACTAACTTTTTTAGATGATGGGCACAAAGCTAACTCATCACCAGATGATGATATTAGACTTGCAAAGACGAGAGGAAATAACACAATTCCCGGTCTAGGGTTACACTTTCTGATGGACGTTTTAAAAGGGGTTAAGCAATCATCATCTAAAAAACTATATACCTTCGAGTCCGGAATGTTTTTCCTTTTCAGGAAAAGGACCACAAGGAAGGAATAATCAAGTGCTCGAGATTTCATTCTTCAAAGCTCAAACACTTGGGGGACTATACAGTATGGAAGGCTAAGACGAAGCAAAGAAGACTATCAGAAAGTCAAAAGCTCGAGCCTAAAGACCCATCTACCAAATGAAGACAAGTGACACGAGCAGAATCAAAAAGAAATCAAAAGAGCCATCCAAATACAAAGCCTAATGCAAAAAGCAAAAACCTTCGAACATATTTAGGTTGAAAAGAAAAATGTCAGTCATGAGAAAGAAATGTACATCTTTATACTTATTCAAAAAACTGTTCTCGAATAAAATAATTATGGATGAAAGATCTAAAACCTTGTATTTGTTCAAGAAACTGTATCAAATAAAAACAGTTACGAATAAGAAAACATTTCCCTCGTACTTATTAGAAAACTGTTACTAAACTGTTATGGGTAAATACCCCAATCTTTACTTATTAGAAACTGTTAGTAAACAGTTACGGGTAAAAACCCCAATCTTTACTTATTAGAAAACTATTACTAAACAGTTACGGGTAAAAACTCCAATCTTTATAAAAAATGTTACTAGTGAAAAACAGTTATTTCCTTGTATAAATATCGAAAAACTGTTACCTATGAAAAACAGTTACGAAATACAAGAGTATACTAAATTTGTTAAACAAAAACAGTTGCAAGCGTGAGTTTTAGACGATAACCAAACATATGNAAAAAAGGTACGAGTAGTCTAAAGCATTCCACATGCAAAACTCGAAGGTAAAACTAAAACCTCGAAAAATAAAGCATGCAAAAGATAGTGAAACAAAAACTCAACAAAAGTCGAACTAATATTTATAAACGGCTAAAACTAAGTATTAGCTTATACTTAGCCGTATAAGATTTTTATATTTACATTGTGGTGCCCCTAAGTTGTCATTTGGGAACTTAAAGGAAATCCAAATTTACCCCCGATGGGACTGGGGGTAACCACCAATTGATACAAAGAAAAAAAAAAGGGTAAACCAACTAGATCTTTTCAAAGAGAGGGGCTGACTTTAGAGGCGGAAGGAACGGGAGCAACTGAGGATGAAGAGGCATGAGCGGCTGGAATATCACCATCAGGTGAAGAGAGGTTATGACCCTGTTG